>JAIPRK010001428.1:45652-66365 GCA_025469195.1 Chaitophorus viminalis
ATATATATATATATATAATACGAGATATAAAACACCCCGGATAAAATGTCCGAGTCAAATATTTCAACATGATGAATTCTAGATTATTAATTATATAGTTCACTTGATAATAGAATAAATTACACATACATAGTTTTCGTTGGTTCAAGGTTGAAGATGAATCTACCGGAAAAACAAGACCAAATACCGAACACACAATTTCGTCGAGCGCCTGCTAATGTATTTTTATAATGAACATCGACTCCTAAACAACCGTGTCTATATAGGTAGGTACCTGCCTATAGTGCCTACGTATACATACATACCGCGGGGAAATTTATGTATGTATACGTATACGTATATATGTATTTAATATGTACCCATGTACGAATAATATGTTGGAAACAGACAAAATCCAAAGAATTATGAATCTCTTTGAGAAAAGAAATAAATAAAAAATAAAAAATAACCGTCGTCGCCGTTTACCTGTTACGTACGTATACAACAACGCTTATTGTGTGGGGTACCTATTAAAACTGGTCGTCGTCTCGTCGACAAATCTCCGAAATATTGCTCTACCGTCTACACACAATATATTATATAGGTGTATAGCGGTGGCGGAATACCTATATACTCGACGGCGTCCACTAATATATTACTACACAGAGGTATGTGTACACCTAATACTACCTATACTACCATAATATAACCAAACACTATAACACTATAATAATAACGACTTATTATAAGCACACACAACAAACATTACACGTATATATATAATATATAATGTACATTGTTATTAATTTTTGCAGGTTTTTAACTCGTTGCGGAATCTTATTATGTATTACAATACGTGGCCGCTCGAATATAGATGCGTATTCGGTGATTTATGTACTTGTACGTATGGCACGACAGCGATCTTCGCTAATCGTTACACGGATGTTATATATTATACCAACACGAGTCCGAAATCGCGTTAAACGATGCTAATATTTTCATGGATGAATGACCGCTTGGAATTTTGAACGCACCGCGATGATTTTGCTCTCCCGCGAAATGCGAACGCGGTGTCGATCACGGTAAAGTATGTTAAGTCGTATATGTTAATTACTTGTTCTTTGCGGTAACGTATTGCTTGTTATACACCCAAGATGCTGTGGTGCGCATATAATTGCACACTGTTTTTTTTTTTTTTCAAATTCCAATCCCAATATTCTCATGATGATTATTATGTAGCGTTATAAATTGTTTTCATAAATATAATTTTGTAATAATGTCTCGATTACGAGGAAAATGGTAGTAAATGCGGGGCGCACCTAAACATTTTTTTTCACCGATCACAAATAATTATTGTTTCAACGACCGGGCAACACGAGCAAGCAGTTTTATTGTAGCGTTATAAATTATAATATACCTATAGGTACCTACGTCATGCATACCACATAATAATAAACGAGTGTGTTTTATCATAAGACCATCTTTATCGTCTGGTTCGTATTGGTGTGGTGAGCTGCAGCAGATGAGATACAACATTTTTGAGTGCAGTCGTGATTTCTCTTCAATTTCAAGTCCAAATTGAGTATAGTTGAAAACCACATACTGCTGTAATAATCTATATTAATATATAATACTTATATATTTTCGTGAAAACGGTACGTTACGCATTGTATTACAATATATATAAACGTGCAATTAAAAAATTTCGAAAACCAATTTCGAAATTTAGTGTACTATTATTACGAATATATATATGTATAAATATAGAACACGAACGACTGTTTTTCACCACATTTTGGTATAATTATATTCTAATATGCGACTAAATAAAAACGAAAGTAAACCCGCACAAGCAGAGGCAGTATATATAAACTATAAGCATATTATACGTATGTATAATAATAATTAGTTTTAAAAAAACAACTGATACAAGTTTAAACTTAAGCTGATTTATGCTATTACCCATAACATATATTATGTGATCGACTACTATTACTATTATACTACTACTACAACAACTGAGAACCTACTCACCAATTATGTGGCATCGAAATGCGCGGGCTCGTAATAGCAGTTATTAAAATACCATAAGAATTGTTTTTTTATTTTGCTCGAACGAAAGTCGTTGATATTTTTTATCTAAAAGACGTTTCAAGTATGTATGGCATATAATATAATATATAACAATGAAAAAATCGCAGCTAGACGACCCCGTCGAGTCGCCGCCACTACGACGTCTTTATATAGAGCATATCTATACAATAGTGGTATAGTTTATACATACACACTATACTATATATATATATATATATATAGTAGGTATACTTATAATATGATATGCACTCATCGTCGTATCCGGCCAAGGAACGCGTACCTATTATTATTATTATTTTCTACTAATTATTATCATAACAACGAGCGGTATGGAAGTTGAATTGGGGGATCCACACACACACACACACACACACACACTTATGTAAGTACACACGTTAAACATACACTACACACACGTACCATAGAGATCTTTGTTCGTTTCCCATAGGAATATGGGATGTACATAATACTCAACACATATAATATATTTTATACGTATATTGTAGGTAACGTAAAATGTAAATACGGTATAATTTAATACGTCTAATACGAACGTAATAACATCACACCACCAAATACTTGAGATTATCGAGCTTATAACCAGTAGCGAGTTTTATAAACGTTATAAATCTTAAAATCCACGCTTCACGCATACAACACATAAATAATATATTACATTAGTGTATGTATGTATGTATATATATCTATATCTATACGCACTGCGCAGAATAACACTGCACATGATCATACTTGCATATATTATGGCTTTTAGAGAAGAAATAATTTTATAATTCATTATGACATTATACAATATTTATTACATATATAAAAATAGGTACTATAAAGTATTATGGTTAGTACCTCATATTATTCAATTTACAATGAAAAGAAAACCCACCGGAATTGTCGGCTGTATGGAGAACATACCCGCGCGTGCGGTTGAATGATCATGTGCCCAAAGAACCTATAATACTCAAGAGGTATTGTTAAGATATATATATATATGTGTGTGTGTGTGTGTGTGTGTGTGTGTGATACGTATTTGTATCAAAATTATACTGCGGTACCACTCTATAACGCGCCCGTGTACGCCACGAAGGAATTCCGTTATTCTAGAACCAATTTTTTATCTGCGCTGACTACCATGACGTAATGAATATTATACTCGTGTGTGTATAAAATAATGGTACATCCAAGTATTTTCTAGGAGCCGCACGCAAAGAATCCGAAAAATTCTCGCGGGCCATCAAAATTAAAAGTATACCTATTTAACATAATAAATTATAATGTACTCGACTATTCGTATAATATTAATGATGATCGGCCAAAGCTCTTATTAGCTATTATTTATTTCTTAATAACAAAAATAATATATATATATATATATATATATATTATGACGTGTTATTATAAAAATTCAATCGCGGGCCGCCAATTGGTGACCCCTGATACACGCGTGTACGTCAAAACGAAAAGACGGCCGGAGATAGGTAAATGACCACTGCACATTATACACATATATGCTTGCACATAAAATACATTTATAAATAATATCATTGATTGTGTATATACATATATACGTACATGTATATATGCTATAACCGCTGACCGACAGCTATAAATTATCGTTATGTATTCCGGGCATGTCATCCTTACACTAGAATACTAGACAACGGTAGACGAGCGACCTTACGTTTTTTGGCGGCCCGTACGCGTTGCCGCCGCGACCGCCGCCACACGTATCCTATAATAATGTATGAATATAACCTATCGGGATATAGATATAGTACAAAAAAAAGTAAATAATAATAATAATTTCGTCGTCGTCGATCGGGTTTATTAATAACCCATTGTCATGTTTTTATTTTTTATTTTGGTATTTATTTATTTATTATTTGTGTCCAGGAAGTGTCTGAATACTAATCACGCGGAGTTAACATACTTCGGGAGAAAGTAAAAAACCGACATTTCACAAATTCCATCGTTTAACCGATACACACATTACATTATATAGTACTTATATTTGTATATATTTACGTTTATAATGGGAGATTAATATTATATTATTCGATTTCGTATATTACAATGTATGAACCTACAAACGATGGTTTCTTCTTGTTCATATGCGCATACAAATAATATATTATACTGTGACATATCTACACCACGACAGGGATAGCTTGTAGAGCTGTTTTTTTTTTTTTTTTTATTACTTATACCTCACTCATACTTTGTATGATTCGTAATTCGATGCCAGATATTTCATGAATCACAATATGACGTTGTGGTATGCGTCTTATACTCTTATTTGTATATAATTGTGTTGGAGTATTCGTATATAGTTACCAGATCGGCTTTCGTTAAAACGATTAAGTATTTTTTGACCAGTACATTTCGATATGTATTGTATTACATGTATATATTTACCGTATAAATTATAAAAGGATTTTTTTCTTATGATTTAAATATGACATTAACACGTGCGTGATTTTGATAATGATTAGCGGTAAAAATAACTAGGCAAAAAATGTCACAACCTCATTACAATGCAATTCACTGTCGTTTTAACTTTTAACACGTTTACAGTACGTAATTATTGGTACACTATAAATATGCCGCTACAGTTCCCGAGTGATCACACAGTAATTTATTATAAATTTAATTTTCTATTCAAACGTTGTTTATGTTATGTTTACAGAATATGCAAATTCTACAAGAGTTTGAAATTTCTTCTAGATAAGAAAAATTACCACTCTCAAACATAAATATTCTGAGTCGTAAATTCATTCAAGCGAGAAAATACCTAAAACGGATTAAATACAATTTTAATTAAAATATACTCGTACGTTTTCGCGTTTTCTGTAAACAAAGCGATAAAATGATAAAAATATTTCTTTTATTAACTTATTCACCGTTTAAAAAATTATCAAACTTGCCCATTATGCGACATTGACATCAACAAAAGGAATTCAAAAAACTACGAACGATGTGAACTTAGAAGTACACATATACAACTTTTGAGTAATTCTAACTTTTCATTCCATGTAATCTCATATAATGCCTTAAGTAAAATAACTATTATATGGGAAATAATAATGAAAATAATAATTGTGTATATTCTATATTATATGTACGTTAAGGTTCAAACTATAGTCTATAATTTGCGTTAAAATTCCCAATGGTGGTTTATTCAGATAAAAAACAAACTATCCAGCGGTAAAATCCACCTTTACTTTTTGACAAAAACCAACATCAAGTCATATTTTGTTATTGTGTGGGTTATACTTTCTGTACACATATTAGTAAGATTTATCGATTTATATTTGTATTAAAAAATCTAAACTAATTAATTCAAATTTTTATTATTAAAGAGTTACCATATAGTTGTAATCACCATTTATTGCCTGGATGATTCGATTTATGATTAGATTGATTAGATTGATTAGATTGATGTTATTATTTTAACTAACAGCAGCAAGGGTTAAATGCAAATAGAGAAAATGAAATCCAATTAATAATTTTTTTTGCTGAAATTAGATACTTGAAAAATTCTTACACTGCTTAAATTTAACTTATAATTTTATAATTATATTTTTTATAAAACCTACAAGTGTATGGCCTGTATTATTAAAATATGTTTATTATATTTATTACAAACAAATTAATAATAAATTTAGTTCATATACAAAAAGCTACGACGTTATGAATTATAAATGTATAAAGATTTAATAATAATTATAAATAGAAAATTACCAGGCCACCAGGTTAAGTAAGAACATCTGGAAATCGCAAATTGTTAAATACCTTAGAAAATAGTTAATAAGAACCTCTTTATAACTTTACAACCCCAAGTTTGACCAATAGAGTACAGTAAATAAATATTTTTTCGTCTTGGTATAGTTTTTGAAGTTATATTACCTACTTAAAATTAGCGCAAAACATGAGAACTATTTGTGAGTAGTAAAGAATTTATATGTCTGGATATTATCGGCACTTTTTTCATATATTTATTTTTTACATAGGTACATTGTTATAAAAAATTCTTAACATTGTAACATTGTTTGCGTATATACCTATACTTAAAATTAAACATATATATATGTATATACTCAATATTGTTTATAGTGCATTCTTCCGCTTTTATATATTGACCGTACACGGGTATTTTTTCAAAATAGTTTCTATTATAGATGAATTAATTAATTGTTGAACGCACAATACACTAGGTTTGAACTCGTTCCTATTCGAAGCATTAGTTTAGTATAAATTAACTAGCTGCATTCTGCAACACACGTTGAAATTGTTCCAGTCAAAATCCTAATACTTCACAATGTGTACGTCATACTAGTTTATTACCAGCTATGACTTCTGAGCTGATAAAGTGATGGAAAAGTAATCAAACTAAATTGTATGGGTTATAAAAACTTATGAATTATAATGAATCACTATTATAAGTGTCATCGCGGCGCCTTACAACCGTCATTCCTTACGACTTACGTGTACCCATACCATAGGCCATAATTAATAGATTTTTAATAAGCACGCACACACACTTACAGGTCTTGACCAAGTTCCCGTCGCCGCCGACTTAACGAATATTTCCAGCAAATACATAGTAAAATATATTATTACCTTCTCGGATGTTCCACGTACGTTGTCGTCGCCGTATAAACACGACATTCCGATTTAACGCGCTTTCGGTTTGGGCACTCAGTCAGTATCATATAATAAAATACGAGTGTAATATACATATATACATATATTGTTATATATATATGAGCTGGTTAGGTCGTCGCATACACGCACGAGCACATATTTAAAAATCAAATCCCTTGTTTGAATAATATACCGTTTATAATACAGAGAACATAATAGACACATGGCCCACAAGCCAGTATATAAACCTACACAACTCCGTACTCGTTTGGGGCGGCCGCATGCCGGGAGAACACTTATACACATCTCGTGTCGAAAACATTTTCGTTTTCCCTTGACAAAATCTCCCGCGTATATATGTATAACCCATACCTGCATAATATATTATACATGTGCTCGTACGCACACGCATGTTTATTATACGAGTGTATATACCTATTACGTTTACTATACGTATATATATATATATATATATATATATATATACACAAATACATATACTATAATAAAAATAATACACACCGTTCGCGGCTGCTGTTGAATATTATTATTGCTTTCCAAGTATATGTATACACGCGCGTAATATACATCGTTGTCGTCCAACGTGAATGTACGCGTATATATATTATACATATTTCCCGTACCGGACCGAACCGGTTCTCCGCGAGCGCGCGGTTAAAATGTGATTCAACTACGTTTTCGTATACATATAATATTATTATTATTATTATAATACCTATATACACTGCAGCAGGTACGCGCGATCATTCTTAGATTTATCTACCCCCGAGTGGAATGTTATTGTACGTGCGTATATATGTAGGTGTGCGTGTTTGTATGTCGTGTGTGCAAGCGCGTATCATTAATATTGCCGCGACTTTTTTTGTTTTTAATGCATACATAAATGCGGACTATACGTAGCCGTACAACCCGTCACCAACGTTTGTACTAATAAGTATTGTATTTGGAAGTAAATATTTGTACGAATACGTACAATGTGCATGGCTTTTTGTTGCGGCAGCTAGACGAGTGAGCACGACGAGACGTTGCAGACTGTAGATTTTCGTTATAAGAATGAAAATGCAGCATAGCACATATAATTAGCTTGCCGCACCTCCGTACCTGGTAATTGATATGGTCTGCAGTGTATATAGTATACAGTATACGCACCACCGTGCACAGAACAAGCAGTTCCACCACCGTTGAGTGCGTACGTGGAATCTCGGGAGGAATAAAAATCAAAAATATCGACGGGGTGCGTGCGCGGTGCAGTTCGATCGTCGTTGGGTACCTAAGTGCATGTGACCCTACACACACGCACACACACATGTGTGTGTATATTTTTTATATATGTATGTATAAATATACTGGTGGTGGCAATGATAGATCACGCGGGGAGAGAGAGATTAGAAAATAAAAATGCAAGAGGAAAAAAAAATGTATAAATATACTATTATTATTATATGTTTATATCAGATCGAATGCGTATGTTTTTGTGCGTGTATGTGTATAGGTACATTTATATATATATATCGAAGAACGGGCGGGACCGGCGTTGGTGAGAGGGGTGGCGGCTGTTGTAGTAGCTGTGGACGCGGGGGTGTAGAGGGGGGCGGGGTCACGAGCCGACGACATTCCAACATGGCTTTGGAGGGAGCGATCCGGCCCTGGAATGCGGTCGACCTTTTTCCCGCCCGTCTACACACACATACACAGCACTAACGCGCACGCACACACTCGTGCATATACACTTGCACACACACACACACACACACACACACGCACGCACACACGCGTACACTTACACACACACATGCACACATGCATACACTTATACACATACACAATATCATTGGAGCCCCAGCTAGAGACCAGGTGCGTGACCAGGTGCCGACTATACAATACCTATACAGAAACGCGGGCACGCGTATATATACGTATATAATATAAACCACGTAAATACACACACAAATGCGTTACAGCGAGTGTATAAACTTACCGAAAACGCGATATTGTGTGTGTGTGTGTGTGTGTGTGAGCACGCGTGTTATATAGTATGAAAAAATTGTTTAAAACGCTGCGCTGCGAAAAAAATTCACCGCAACGCGTGGTGATGACGTAAACATAAATAGATTCGTAGGGTGCACGGTGCGTACATCGCTGTACATAATATACACATTACACACACAAGTGTAATGTTTTAGCAGCATAAATATGTACGTATTGCACTCGTACACACTTGACAACTTGAGTAATATTATTATGTAAAGGTAATTACATTGTATATATTATGTTTAATAATGTTATTTTCGTAAAGGAATTGGTACCTATTGGTATCGTATTGTCATGCTACAGCACAGCTGTATAATGCAATTGACACCAGATATTATGTTCCCTTTGAATATAATAACAAGAGTGCGGGATGTGGTAAAATGTTGCGTCTGCTTAAAATGTTTAAATAAAGATAACGATCGTATACTACGATGTTTAAGTGGTCGCGAACACAAAATTACTTTCAGCAGTATAATAGCAATATTATATTACTAATCAATTTTTATAACATTAAAACAAATACCTACATGGTAAAATTAATTAAACTATGTGTATTATATAAATAATACTAATTATGATTTATTTGTACATCAATGACGATATCAAATTGTTCGATTTTTATCAACCTATAGTTTAATCTAAGCACCACAGTAAACATTGATACCAAAACAAACATAAGCACAGAAAATTAAACGGTCGTTGTGCTGCACATAATAGTATTTTCTCTATTAAGAAGTCTATCATCTTACATCTAAAGATAATGACAGCTAATCTTGCCCTCGGATTTCTAAATCTTTCTAGATGAAATATTTTAGTGTCGGTCTAACTTACTTAAATTAGATAACAGAGTCGGTGAATCTATTAAGTTACATACCAATAGATAGCTTCGTAAAATACGATTAAGTGTGTTCTAACACAACACGGTAAGAACGTCCCAAAGAAGTTTTCAAGGGGGAGCGAACCTATTTTAACTCATAGTTACTGATATAATACAAAGAACTAGTAGATATAGGGAATTATATAATAAAATCGACTTTTTGTTTATTTATATATTGATCTGAATGTTTCTGTGCAAGAGCATTAATAGCAGTCCTGTTAATCTACTTTGCCCCATTCGACTTCTTAATCAAGTGATAAATTTAAAAAGCAAGCAATCAGGTGAAAGTTAAACTCATAACTATCTCCATACAAATATAATTTTAAAAACTTGAATAATCATGAAAAGTAAAAATTGTCCTAATTACATATTTATATTAATATGGCAAATGCCTTTATGTTTACAGAATGTTCTAATAATGAGATATTACAAATTCAAAGAAATAATAACGCTTTATACACATATAATAGGTATACCTATCAGAAAATAGTTGAACAATAATATTGCTATGAAGTAAAATGCTATAAAAATTGGAATACTAATTTATAAACAACTTGTGAAGTGCTGAAAAGCTTCTTACAGCTGAAGTGGCGCTTACAGGAAGTGTTTTTTGAAAATTGCTATGGGGGTTACTGCATCTTTCGCCCCCACCTTGGGGACGCGTCAGTAACACGGCAATATCTAATCACTCTCTTTATAGCAGACTCATAAAAACGGTAATTTTTTATTTTCCTCGCGACCATCCGAATAATAATTATCGTATCGTGTGTCGAATTCTATATAGTCTTTTAATGTTAAATAAACAATTTTTTAGCGTTTCGGCGATGACGTTTCCTTTTAAGTACCCAATACACGCGAACCAACAAACCAACAGAAAAAACATTATATATGTACACATAATATGGTTCTCGGTATACAATTTGATTTTTTTGTTGAAATTTGTTAACGACAACGGTTTTGTACTATGTTGTGTTATATATCCTACTGACATACGTGAATTATGCAGGTACACATTTTTATAATTTATTGTACGAGTGACCTTGACAAATATATCCTGTGGCCAGATTCGATAAAGCGAAAGAAAGGGGTTATAACCAACGTAAAATTATTTGATAGATCTGAAAAGCAATTAAATATCAATGGAATGCTAATTGAGCTAGGCCAAACCCGAAAAGCTTGTATAATAGTGTTATTGATCGCCTGCATAATATTTGATATTACATCATACCTGAAAACCAACAAACCGTATAGCACGTGGCTAATTAGTTATTCTGGAAGAGCAAAAGCAGATTTGAGAGACTACTAAGCTACACGAGTAAAATTGCACAGTGCAGTGGTTTTAATTTATTTCAATGTATAAATGTATTTATATTAATTACTTTTCGTATCAATTCTGAATGTAAACTAACCCATAATATGCAGTATACTATACAGTCATAGTGTGCACACAAGTACCTATGTGTAATGTGTATCTATGTGCTTAGTTGATAAGAACTCTACTGCAGTAAACCGCAGTTACCGCTACGCTCATCAAGTTTTGCATTATCTTATTTATATTTACTTATAAGCCAAAAGAGCACTTGTTATCAAATTGAAAGATACTATCGCATTTCCGTTTGAATGAATAAGCTTAATTTCCAATTCACAATTGTTCAACTATTTCGAAGAAAGAATCATATGACAATTATTGAATTCATAGGTATTTAAATAGCACAGCAGATTTTAAAACCTTTTATTACCTAGTCTTATAATATATTTGTATGGTAAAATATACGCACGCACGCGTATATGAACGCGAGTACATTTTTGTGGTTAAGTATGAGCAGGTATCATACTTATACCTGTGGTACACGGAGCTATGGTGTGGTGGCACGAGAAGGAGAAGAGAACCATAAATCTCCATCAGATCGAGTTACAACGATTTACTGCCAAAACAGGTATGTGTGTTGAATAACTTTTTTTTAGTCGGATGCGAAGGATCAGCCGAAACGACCTCTGAAAGGCGATGATCATTAAATTTCGGAATATGGAAGTTCTACGGTTTTAGCCATAAAATGAAACCCAATTATTATACAAATGGAATGTTTTTAATAGGCTCTTGGATATGATTAAATGTATAGTGTGTGTTCGTGTGTCTATATATATAACACGCCAGTTATACGTACTCACAGTGTCCGATGACTGATAATGTATAATACAATAAATTAGCAATATATTATATTATTATTACTATCGTTAGTTTCCAAATGTTTTAGAAGATAAATATATTAAATTCCCGACAAGAATTTCAAACCCGCCAGCTAGTTCTCCGTGTAGAAAATAACCGTTAAAACACATACGCGTATTTAAACACTTATGTTTCTACACACAACTAATAGATATTTTATGCTAAGTGAGAGTTATATCAAATGAGTTGACACATTGATATCGAGATTCCAACATATATAAAAACGAGTTTACTCCTAAATTTTGACATTTTGTTTGCAGACAGGCCTAAGGGAAACTATTTTAGACGGTAATAGTATGATATAGTGTAATGATAGAACACAATATATTGCACCATTATGGTATGAGTTTCGTCAAAATTTCTAAAACACGAGATTTTTTTTTTCTCTCGATAATAATACACTTTCTCGAGACCTTTTGCCGGAGTTTGAAGAAAGAAATATCGTAACGTTTACCACTTCCTCCATATATATCGCATGTACCCTAACATTTTCTATGTACTATTGTGCCGCACACAATTCATAAATCATCACATAATACCGGCAAATATGTCTTGGCTTTTATTATTCCTTCGTTTTAATTCGCATATAAATATACAATATACTCCAATCCACGCACAACGGCCAAATTAGGAGCACTAATGAGGAATGCGCACCCCAAAAGGAAACTGAGCACGGGGAAAATGAAAAAACGTGTTGGAAACCAACACTATGATAAAATGTAGGTCGCGGGATGTGTTAGCTCCAAGCCAATAATTTGGTTGATCCAGCTCTGGTTCTATACGCACCAAAGAAATTAAAATATACAACTCAAATGAATTTAAAAGTTTACTCGCAGTTTATCAAGGGTATAGATTTTTCAGTGGGCATTGCGATTGCAATATGAATACAGAAACCGTACGATTCATTATACGGTTCAAAAACCTTGCGGTATTCCGTTGTTGAAACCCGTCTCATTGCAGTTCATACATAGTATACACATAGAGTAAGTGCACTGATCGTCATTATACGTGCTCACAAAAACGACATGTACAAAAAAGTGCAGCGAGAACATTGATCGTTGCGCGTCGAAATGTTAAGCGGGTGTTGGATCCTGCAGCTGCAGCTGTTCCGAAAGCTCGCACGTGTTCCCCCACATTCGCGGTACGTAAATAAAATACTCGAATAATGCATCACATACCAATTTCTCGAGTCCAAAAGTTGTCAAGAAGAAAAATAACCTATAGGTGCGTGGGTCGTCTTCCACCCTCTATACGTAGACATCTTAGGGATGATGGATCAACGAAAGCAATGACTGCACCTGCATTTAAGAGTGCCCTCTCCCTGTTCATGCGTGTCATCCTTGGAAATATTTACATGCGGTGTACGATCTACATATCAAGCGCGTCCTTACCTTCATGGGCCGTGCATAGGCCGTTAGAGACCGAGGTTCATCCGGAGATCGTGATGACGGTCCATCGAATGGTGGTGTATAATTGCACGACGCGCGGATACGTTGTCCGCGACCGTCCGTTTCACGCACCACGACGCGAACGGTTTTCCGAATAAACGCGGGCGCGTGCACGTGCTGAACGCGACGGCGGCGGCGGCGGCGGCGACGAAGACGACGTGCGCGCGCACCCGTGCGCACAAGTGGCGGCGACGGCGACGACGATTTTTGACGGAGCGAGAGAGCGCCTGCGTACGGCGCACCGGGCAGCGAGTGAAAACCGACTTTTTTCACTGAACACACGTGACTCCGATCGGCGGCAGGGTTGCTCTTCAAGACCGCGGACGGAATGCGCATGCGAGCACAGTTAATGGGCACAACACGCTGCACACCCAACAGGGATAATAGGGGCAGCAAGGATCCTCCAAGGACCTGGAGTGGAAGGGATGGATAGGCGTGTAAAGGATTCAAAAGGAAATGGGCGCGAAAGTGCCGACGACAGAACGGACGCACCGCGTGCACAAACGATAATAATAATAATAACAATAACAATATTAAGCGCGTGTCTGCGTGACCACGGCGAGCGGTCGTCTGGCGCGCGCACCGAACTGGACGGACGGGCTCAGCGGTGACGGCGGCGGCGGTGGCGGCGGTGGCGGCGGCGGTGGTGGCGGTGGAGACGACTGGTGGCGAGTAGGACGACGTAGTGCACCATGAGGAGGACAAGGAGGAGGTGACTACGCACACACGACCGATACTACCACCACCAGCACTTACTTCGACGACGACGACGACGACGACCGGTATAGGTACCACAAACAAAACTGAAATCGAACGACCACAACACTATATAATACGTGTACGTACGAATGCACGCGCGTATATAATATAATACCCCCACGACACGGCACTGTGCTGTTACGTCGTCATCAGACGTTCTCAGAATGTCCCGGACGAAACATAATATAATATTCGACTGCTCGTACACGCACGTCACGGGATGCGTGTGCCATCCGTCGAGTCGCGTGTGTACACCTACCTACCCATGTTCTTTTTACCATAGTGGTGTTCCCGTGGGTGCCCCATAGTATATATAGTAGTATAGTAGCATACTGCATAATAATAATGTATACGCCGCCGTATTATTATTATCTCAACGTTGTTTTGAAAATTCACGGCTATATACTACACGCATTGCACATTTCACAGATCGCGAAGAAACATAAATTATAACAATTATTATTGATTCAACAATATTGTTTAGATTTTGGACTATTTTTGTAATGAATATTATAATTTTTTTGCCTTCGCATATAAACAGTTTATTATTATTTACAATTTTTTTACGTTAATAACCCTTCTACATCATCACTGTATTAATCACGAAAAATAATATGTATATGTTTAGAGACTCGTTAGCGTATAGTGTACTCTCCACAAAATTGATGGGAATATAATTGACCGTAATTATGATATTATATGACATTATTATTATTATTATATTCCAATATATACAACGTTGGTGTTGTAATTATTATTGCCTAGTTTTTGACTACTGTTTTACTAAGCGGCCGGTGGGTCCGTCTCTGTATCGTATTAGAGATGGTAATACTGCGATAATATACCCGGGGTGGACCGGCGTTTTCAAAAACTAGCAAATTTAAGCTAATCTTCGCGTTATATTAATAACTTAATAAACTTAATAATTAATATTAATATATTTTTACTTTTTTTTCCTTGTATAAAATCGCAAAACTTTTTACAAAAACCAAAAGTTATTGTGAACCACGTCGGTTTATACAGCCATATAGGTTGGTATATATTACCGGACCGAAATATATCACCAATCTAACCATGCAATAACACTATACCCAATGTACTTGCGAACTGACATTACGGGTCGTTGCGATATTAAGTCGATCGGTTTGTTTTTCCGTCTGCCATCAATTGATTTACGTCTAATGTATACCTACAGATGTATCGGAAGTAAAACACCCTATCCACTGCAGCCTGCAGGTACTCAGATTTGGTTATCGGAGAAATTCACTAATCCGAGTACCATTACACATATTGTTCGTGTTAACAAATAATAATATTACTGTCGACGTAATATTATATCTACCTAAATGTATTGTATTTGTTAAAAATATTATGACATCCGTATTTTATAAATTTTGTAGATTTTAGACACTATGTGTACCATCTTAGCATTGATTAAATATACTTACTATTGATACCTAATTTATAAGTTATTCATAATTAATGTTTTCTGTGTTTTATCAATATATTATTATTTCTAATCATCTATAAACACGTTTAAAAGAAAAAAAATATTTTTCATAATTTCATTGAAATATTTCAAGAAGAGTGAAATTTTCAATTTTGAAATATTTCAAATTTACAACCCTACTTACTGTATATTTAATAAGTGATCTTAGTATACTACTCTTTAGTGTTTATGATTCTATAATAATAAGTTCAACTATATACTGATAATTCTCCCCATCTATCTCTGCCCCTAGTCTGTATAATGGATATCGTTCACACTCTACATTGGTATTGATTCCAGTCTTCCACTTGTTTCATAAACAAGGAACCCTTTTGAATACTTGTAGATATCTATTTTCTATACTAATATTAATAATATATGTCTTTCACAGACTACGATAATTTTGTCGGAAATTTTGACGACAATGTTGTGCGCGTGCCTACGATTTTTAATACTTGATGTCCAGTATTATTATTGGGTATACAATATACATGATTAAATACTTTCTGTCGATTACTGTGAAAAAAGACAGATACATCATACAGGTATAGCCGATATAGGTATATTTAGTTACATTTACTTGCGTGAGCGTGCCGTCGCATGGACATTGGTATTTGTGTCGGACTAACAGCGCAAGCAAATTTTATAACGCGTTGAATAATAATATACCGACACGAATTACGACAATAGTGTAAGTCAAGGATAAACGAATAAACTTATACGTGACATATACACACGTGATTATTATACATCTATATACTACAATGCTTAATTATTTTTTCGCGTACCTACCTAATCATTTTTGCACCTCTTGCACATTACGGTTCACCTATTATGCATAAATAACCGACAGCGCTGAATCGAAACTTTTCGACCCACCGAGATTTTAAATTTGTATCAGCCCTCGACAAAGAATTGGCCCATTCATACGTGGAAATTTGATTGAACTTTAAAGAAAGGGGTTTGAATTGTTTTAACTACCAGCCTAAATTTAACGCGGCTTTAACTGCTTAAATATCAGTATAATATTTTGAAAAAAATGACTTAAAGAAAATGCTAATCTAAACAACTGGTAAAAGTTTCAAGTTTCTCCGACTTATACTTTTTGAATAATAACATATATTTAAAATAGTTTGAAGATAAATCCGTTATTTTATGCAACTTCGTAAACATTTAAATTCCAGACAGTCATGAAAATGTTTTCTGAAAGTCCGGTAGACATTTTTTTATAGATGTTTGAATAAAACCTTATGAACAATCTTGTGTTTTGGATTTAAATTTTGAACCTAAAGTACAAATAAAAAATATTTTATGAATTTTCAACTACAAAATAACTTGTAAATTATCGTGATTTTGACACATTTCATACAAATTTGAAATTTATGGGCTTATAAAAAAAATTGTATGAAACGATTTTCAATTTTTTTTAGTTGTGAAAATTATAACTTATAATGAACCTTGTATTAAATATTCAAGAGTTTTTGGACAGCCAAATGGTTTTTATCGATATTTCAAATATCGAATATAGAAAAAAAAATTTTAAGTATTTAAGAAACATAAATACAATTTTAATAATTACATTTTTAGTTGATTTTTAGTTGATTGGTATTATTAAAATGTTTATGTTTTAAATATGAAAAAAAATTGTGTAAGGGTTTCTCAGCACCCACAGATTTTGTTTAAAATTTCATTAATAGGGTTAAATTTAATATCACGAAGGTAACTAATTTAAACTGTTATCAGAACAAATAAAATTTGACATATAAATTCTAAAAACTGTACTTCCCAAATTATTAAATGCCACTTCTTATGTCCTTACCATACATACATACCTTAAAATGCCATTTAGTGTACTTAGAAGCTAAAGCATACTATAAACGTTCCCATACTCGCCCTTCAGTGGCGTAGTTATGATTAAGTTCTGGAGGGGGGTTATTTCATTTATTGGATAAACATAAAGAGGGTTTAGTAAGTTCCCATACGAAACATAGCAGGTAAGCGGGTACATATGTAAATTTCCCCACGAAAAAAATTATACCGGTAGGTAAGTTCCCACACGAAAAAATATTCTATGTCTATAAATAGAAATTTGTAGAAAAAAACACTTGGTTGGTATTGCGTTTCACATATGATTGTATGAATATATGATAATATTATGATAGGCTAAAGATATAATTTGAGAGCCAAGATAAGGACATGGTGGATTATATCCGTACTTATAATATATTATTTTTTTATGTCAATGCATTAAGAATTAAAAAAAAAAAGGTTTTAGGGGAGGATCTATCCTCATCATTCCCCCATAACTACGCCACTGTCGCCCTTTATGCCATCCCAATTCTCCTATCAGAAATCTCGCTTATCCTATGTCTCCGGTAACATCCCGAGATGATTTAAACAGAAATACTGTCGTGACCTGATGATACCTAATACCTAATATTAATTAATTTAATTATTTAAAAACAAAAAAAAAGTATCATCAAGTGAAAGTGTTTTACCAATGAGTGAGCTATACTAAAAAATGTCATGTTGTATGTATATGCACATACATGTATTATAAGGATAGAATAAGATGTATCTTGTTTTTCTTAACATATATGTATGTAATTAATCTTTATATTCACATTTACTTATTATGCTCAAGTGATACAGCTTGTGGATTTCATTTAAAAATTAAATTAAAATATGCAATTTATAGTTTTTTTTGTATTTAATTGAAATATTGAAAATTGTATGAATGATTATTGATTTCAGTTATTCAAAATTTTTATTTAGTTATCAAAAATTGTTTTATTACTGCTAGTTTTAATCAAGTGAATTCAATGTATTAATAAAAATCAGAACTTGAAAAAACATAAATACATCTGTAATTATTTCATTTTTAATTGATATATTTAAGATTGTATGTTGTAAAATGCGAAAAAAAATTGAGAAGCCGTCACCCGGACCCTAAAGGATTTGATTTAGATTTTAACAAGAGAGTTATGTTTAATACCAATAGGAAAAATAATTTAATTTTAATATAGAAATGATATAAGAAACTGTATTAATAATGTTTATAATATAATTGGTTTCATAATTTCACATGTAAATTTCAAATAAAAGATTAATGGTCCATCTATACTAATTATTCATTTCGGCAATATAGTTTATTATTATAATGGCAATAGTATTGATTAATAATTATACTTATTGATTGGATTTAGTTTCTTGTACTTCGTTTGTATTGAATTCATTATTATGTTCAAATTTATATTTTAAATATTTGCTGTTTCATGTATATAGGAATGGAAGTATTATATATTTTTTTACTTTAAGAAAAATCATTTTGTACCCTGCTTTGGTATAAGTATTATTAATTTTTTCAACGAAACCATGAGTGTTTATTTAGAAGGATCAATATTCATGTTTAATTTGTTTTTATGAGTCAGTCTATGTATTTAATAAGGTTATAAGATGTAGCAGTTTTAAAGTTGATTAATGATGGAATCGGATCACCTTAATGTCATTTTATGAATGGATGTAATACTATATATAATACTATATGTAATACTATATGGGACTACTATTTTATATAATCAAATTTTAATAATATTTTATTTTGGATTCTATGCTTATGATTTATTTTGAATTTTTACCAGATAATTTATTTATTTCATGTACATTTTTGTTGAGCAGAATTTCAGATGTAAAGGTTTAAAATTTAAATATTATTATTATTTATAAAATCTAATTTTTTTTTCATGAATTTCATAAGTGTAAACGATAACAATAGCATTAGATTTATCTTCTGCAGGGGCTATTTCAGAATAATTTGTTTTTAATTTATTTTATTCACTAGGTATTTTGATAAAATGTAATTTTAATTTGTCCAAAATCATTAAAGTACCTGTAAAATAAATTTACCAAATTTCAACCATGACGAATAGACGTATTCGTGTCTTCACCACGCCACAGATCATAGTTTATGTATAAATCCTACGTATTGGAGTTCCTGTGGAAAAAAAATTAAAATTGTTGTTTACTTTTCCATTAGAGTAATCAAGAGTAAAAAAAATTAATAATAATAAAATTATCATAGGATTATCTATTAAAATTGATTAGTTAAAATGATTGATGTATTCGATAGATAGAACTTCAAGGTAGAACAAAATACTGCATAGTGCATATGTCCGGCACTCCATTGGCTTAATCCAACTCTGGGTAATGTGACGATATATCGTCACGTGTACATAATTATTAACACCCTCAATACAGTGTTATAATGTATCATATAACTATATATAAATAATTGCTGGTAAAGTGAACGAAAAAGTATACCGATGACGATATGTGAAATCACATCTACACTCAGGATGCGCGAAGAACGTATACCATTATCTTATGAGATTACTTGAAAATAACAACCATGGATCGACACGACATATACAGATATTCAGCGATGTACGTAGTAAGCCGTTGTCGACCATATTTTGTATACACACGTGGTATATTCATACATAATATGGTCGTAAAACGACTGATCGGAAGATTGCAAACGCAAAACAGACGTCAAACGACATTTTTTCGCGCACAGATGTCGAGGTCGCCCTTATATGCGTGAACATATATAGGAATTAACTATACCACCATGTGCATTAAAAAAGGTAGATGGTAATTTATTGTCAACACGTTTTTATTCATTGAAAAAAATATATATAAATTCATACAATTGTAGTCAAGAGAAATAAAGACATTTATAAACATCGTCAGTGTTCACTATTAAAACATATAAAAAATACTACATCGTTGTACACTTTATGATATAATAATATAATATATACGTACATACTTTATAAGTACCCACTACTCGTGAATATAATATAAAATTAAAGCATATTTGTATAGTATATATGTCGCATCCACATAGTGAAACCACTCATTTCATGAACTGGATATCCAGATAGTGAAATTCGTCCAGATAGTGAATTTTGACGAAAATACATTATATGGACATCCATTTCACGAAATGGACAATACCTATATCGTGTACTTTGTGTAATAATGTGACATTGACTGTTACAAAGCATACTTTTCAATATCAATAAAGATAATAATGCTTTATCCGTGATCTATATTATATGAGGCTATTA
>JAIPRK010001429.1:0-66303 GCA_025469195.1 Chaitophorus viminalis
ATATTTTTCGCAGATATAAAAAATAAAGATGCGATGAGATCGTGGTTTGTTTATATATATATATATATATATATATATATATATATATATATATATAATATATTATATTATATATTGTTAATTATAAATAATAATTAAAACCTATTATTATTATTACTACTATTATAAAAAAAAAAAATAAATACATAATAATGTTGATGTTCGTAATCGACGATAAATCGAGACCACGTTCTGAGTACATATTTTTAACTACGTCAATCTACTAATTTATGTTTGTAAATACTTTTTACTTATTATTTTAATTACGTTGGGTATTATAAATGTATTATTGTTCATATATAATATGTATTATATTATAGTTAATGTATAGTATTTATATACGTTAATTTATATACATATTATTCAACTATTGTACTATATATTATACTATATTGTTCATGTTATTTTTTATTATTATTATTATTATTATTTAATTTTTTGTACTTATACGTTTTAACGACACCGAATATAAGCGCAAAGAAAGTTTTCGGAATTTTTTTTCAGGCTTTTTTTTCATATTTATTACAAAAGGACAATCTCATTAATGTTTTCGTTTATTTTTATTATTATTAATATTTTACTTTCATCATCAAATATAGCAAGACTTGTGTCATTTATCACGTCATTAGATTTAATGATTTCCTATAATATTATAAATTTTGTCCTATCATCTTCATATTGGTACGTCCACATGCGTATACCAATATGATAAACTCATTATAGGTATTTGCGATAATCACAATGTATACCAGGTATCAGTGTATCATTGCGGTATCATAGTGAAATCATTCAAACTCCTCCGCTTTTCTCCAGTTGGTTTCTTCAGTTTCCAGTGAAACCGCATGCAATTATGATTTTATATAGCCGTGCATTGTAAACTGTTCTAAGGATATTTACACGGACATTCAGTGATGGCACAAACTTTGCTTGACAAATATACTATCAAGACAAGTACCCTCGACCAACTCACCAATTTCTCCCTCTCTTGGTTATTTAGTGATTATTTAAACGTGTATGATGTATATGTGAGGATGGTAGAAACAATTTCTTTGACTGAACATGGTTTTGCTCGTTAAAAATTAAATAAACAAGCCAATAACAATTGATTTTAACCGTAATAATATGATTAACTTATCGATCAAAGCTGTACAATTGCAATATCATGTGAAACTTTAAAAGTTAAATCATATTACGAACCCATTTCATTTGTTTATAGGTTTTTGATTGTAAGGTTGTCCTCGGTTTTGCTCATTTTCTTTGTACAGATTATAATATATAAATGTATGTAGAATTCGACGATTTCTGCACACGGCAATTGGTGGAGTTTGTTATTTTTTAAAACATGTTCACTTTGTTCGCTGGGGTTAAATGTATGAAGCGATAATTGCTTATTTTTTCGGATCGCAATGGAAAACGGAATACTGGAGATTGTTAAATATTACAATATTAAAGAAATCTTAATTTCGTCCTCTATGCCAAGATGACATTTTTCACTTCGAAAGTATAAAATAAAAACATTTAGGTATTAGATGTTGAGTATTAACAAGCATGCAAAGAAGTAGGTGTATCACGATTGACGAAAAACGATTGGTGTTATATACGTTTATATTATACTGACAACCAGTAAAAGTATAAATGTTTGTCAGTCAAGGTGATTCTATTATTCTTTCAAGTTTTTGGTATAGCAGATGCTTTTCAGTTTTAAACATGCGCGCAGTGGTAGTCAAACTGGAAGGGGAGTGAAGGGATAGATTACGCATGACCTTTCTTTAGTACTTAACACTATACTATAATTTTGAAGAATATTTGTCAAAAAAAAAAAAAAATTACAAATTAAAAATAAACCACACCACGACATAATTATTTTACAGCCACTGCACGTGCGTCTAACTACTACACATTAGCTTACGATACGTTTGGATCGTATGTGTAGGCAGCTTAATGATACGTTGTACATATACGTGTACGATGTTTGATTCTAATCTCTTGTAAGTTTATTTTTTAGACGACTACTCGATGTATTTTACCATTATGTAACATGTTTATGTATAAATTACGTTCGGTAGACGGCTTAATAATCATTCGCAAAATGTAATCACTCGAGATACCATGGACGTGTAGCACAGGACTTCAACCATATACCGCGGGTAAGACGATCGATAATACTTAATACTAAGACAAATTTCGTTAGGGGTTTTTTTTTGCGTACAGCATCCATCGCAAACACTCCCATAATTTTATCGTACAATTAAATTGCGCTTTTCGATAATAAGACATTTTTTCCTCTTTTCCTAATAATTTATGAAATGTTCAGTAATCCGTTTCGATAATATTTATTTTCATACATACCTATATATTTAATTGCATGTTCACAAACAACACTCTAGCAATTCTAAATATATAGTATTATCAATGAATATATGAATATTACCTACTGACTACTACTTTGATGTACTAAAATATTCTGAAAGTTTCCTCGCAAATCATGAGAAATTTAAATTTCAAATTCTAAACCATTTTGGGTTTTATTGGTAGGTCGAGCTTAGAACTTTAAAAAGTTCGTACTTGAGCATTAAGACTTGGAAAAATAATACCAAGAGAGGATTTACCGTGTCGAAGGCAAAGTTTCTTCGAGTGGCTCTCATTTTAATCGAAAATAACGGTTTAACGCCACTACTCGAAAACATTAAGAACCCGCAGTATAATAATGCGCTTATCTACGAGAATAAATTATAAACATTACCAACAGAAAGAGAATCAATTATGATTACGTAAATCATTGTATTTGCATGTAGGTGGGTTGAGATATTAATTGACGACGGATTCGGAACTCCGTGCAATCATTTCACAATTATTTCAGCATACGTTCCCCTCGACATCCAATTAACAAATTCATAAATATGTATAAATACTGTTTTACACGTTCATAATGATAATATGCTTAACTACCTGAACTCAACCCTAAACAAATTTAAACTTAAGATTAACGCCAAGAAAACTAAAGCAATGGTAGTAACTATAGTAAGTAAAAAGTATGATCAAAGCATGACAGCCAACATCAAACTAAAAAACGATAGAATAGAACAAGTACAAGAATTCTGTTATTTGGAAAGCTTGATCACTCAAGAAAATAAATCTAAAAAGGAAATAAGAAGAAAGATTGCCTTGGCCAAACAAGCTTTTGAGAAGAAAAAGGCCCTCCTAACTAATAAAAACCCGAGTATTAGAACAAGAAAGAAATTTATTAGAACGTACATATGGAGTTTACTGTTGTATGAATGTGAGACATGGACGATTGGGAAGTATGAAAGAGATAGACTTGAAGCAATGGAAATATGGTTATGGCGAAGAATGACAAGAACAAGATGGATAAAGCGGAAAAGAAATAAGACAATACTAGAAGAAATAGGTGAAACAAGAAGCATGTGGACATCAATAATGAAGAAAAGTTAAACTAGTGGGACATCTACTGAGACACAATGACTTCATCACCAACATTTTTAAAGGAAAAATAGCAGGCAAACGATCACGAGGACGTCCAAGAAAATCTTACTTTGAAGACCTGAAACATCTCATGGGCTGCTCCTCCTACCAACAACTGAAGAGAATGGCATGGGACAGACAAGAATGGTTACACCAACAAGGCACTGCTTTTAGAATCTGACTGACTGAATGATAATATTATAATAATTCATTGTAAAAAAAAAAAAAAAAAAAATATGTTTTTACAATGGTACAATTCAATCGTCGTAATAACCAACATATAATTTGACCTCTGAAAATAATCAAATAGCTTAATAAGAATAAAATATTGCAGAAAATTGAAGCTATAAGCAAATCAAGAAAATAATATTAGTGAATTGAAATTAAAATTGTACAAGATTGGTGTATAATCGTATACATTGTATTTTACTCGCGGTGATGCGGACGTGCGGTGTAAACGATGTTTGATAGAAAAACAAACTGGTCCTTGGTGGTAGCTGATGTCACAAATCCGCACCGAAATTAGCACCGGCGCTGCAGCTGTCGTACGACCGAAACGGGTAGTAGAAATAATATTTTCACAACCGGAACTCGTACGTGGGTGGCTCAGCGGATAAACGGTCGTGTCAGGAACTCAGGTCCACGCATATCATCATGCTGATGTTCCTTATCGGCATCAGTAGCGTAATTACGGGGGGAGAGGAGATTTAGGTGTCGTATCCTCCCCCATGATCTTTTTTTTTAAAAAAAAAGACTAGTTAACTACATTTATGTACTTATTTATCTATAATATTATTATAAATAGTCTATATTTTATATAAATAATACAAAAAAACACAAATCCCCTACGTTAGTTATACATAAATACTTCGTATTATGGCGCATTATGTTAGTGGTACAGAAGTAAAATACCGAGCGGTCAAGCATTATTTTATCATGGATCAATGACGCTCGACGATTATCGGATTAATTTATCTAGATTAAAGACTATAAATTCCTATTGAACTAAAAAGAACTTATCGATTTGTACACGTTATCGGAACTTTCGTAATGCCTCCTAGTTTCATCGTCATGACGTTACAAATTATACAGTTACAATCAGACAATCGACAGTTTCTTTTAACTTTTATAATTCATATTTTGATGTTGTGGTATTACATTCGTATGAGATTTCAACGAGAGTTTTGTTATTTAATTTTAATAACCCAAAAGTTGAATGGAAAAAAAGATGAAAATACGAAAAATACACTTTATTCATATTTCAAAAAATAAAATCGCGTTGAGGTAAGTATTTAGATCAATTTATATTTTATTTTCTTAACTTCAAATTTTTGTGTACTTCGTAAATTGTCAAGTCTCATCTAAATCAAAATATTTTTTTTCGAGGGAGGGGGGGCTTATAGGTAAAATGTTAAAACATCCCCCCCCACACACAAACATGACCAAATTACGCCACTGGCCGCCACCAACGTGTGACCACCGTCGTTGGTCACGCACATGAATTGATTCTTCTGTTCCTGATTTTGTCCTGTTTTCAATAATGCAGTGTTTAGTATTTTCAATATTATCTAATTGCAATATATAATCTCCCATTCGTGAATCATGTACATATTGTAAGATTATGTGTAACGCGTATTTGTATATTCGATTTTCAAAGTAGAAACTCATAATAATTGGCACACTTATTTATAATTAAATCGATCTCGGATTACAAGAGTATGTGTTTTCAGATTAATATGGGAGAAAAAAACAATTAAGTAATCACTACATATTCTTAACCATATTGTGCTACTTGTGTACAGTTGTACTAACAATGTAACATAATTGTTATTGTTGGATAACGTTGAAATATACCAACGGTTCCACTAACTCAATAACAATTATTGTAATGATAGACATGATATATTACAATTGCACGTGTTTGTGAATAAATGAACAATATTTAAGAATTACCTCACTACTGTGTTCTTACACTGCACCAAGATTGGAGATTTCAACTGCAACCTATATAGTACACTACCTTTCATTTCGAGGTATAAGATTATAAAATAACGAAATTTTATAATGTAATTTGAACAAATAGCAACTTAACTTATAATCCAAAAGTCCTCAATTTTAAAAATCCAGTTTACAAGATGGCTGTTTTGAGGTTTTTTTTTAATGGTAAAATAAAATATTAGATTTTCAAATTTGAGTACTAAAAGTAAAAAAAATAAAAAAAAGTATTTTAATAATATTTTATTGTAGTGCAGTACCAGGAACGGATTGGGATAAAAATTCGGCCCGGAAAACCTGTAACTATGCCGGCCCTTTATGAAAAAAAATATACTTAAATTTAGTTACACAAATATATTTATACGTGTTTATTTACGTATATATATATATATTACGTATTTATTTACATGTTCGTATCTATATGAAGATTGAGATCAGTGTACGAACATAAAATAAACAAATTTAGAAGATTTTAATATTTTTACAGGATTAAAAAAAAAAAAAAAAATTATACAAAAAAATAATTTGTAAATTACTACTACTACTATTCTTGTAAATAATTAACAAAATAATAATTTTGTCACAATATGATGATCATTGTTTCTTATCAAAGCTGCTAGGTATATGATTTACATTTTGCGAACATTGTAGAATTTGTAAATAATATAATCAAAGATTGTGATAGTATTTTCTGATAACAGCCGCCGAGCGTAGCGAGGAAAAATTTTTTTACGTATGTAGGAACTTTTTCTACAATACGAACAAAACGAACATTTTATGACAATTATCTGAGCATTCCGTATTTTAACCTGGCATCACTGCATAGAGTATAGAGTAGTATACTCTATGAGTAGTCTACACATCACGGACTATATACTGTGTATCTTAGTCCGTGCTACACATGGTTTAAATTTATAATTATTATTATTAAAATCTGTTTTTCTAAAAAAAAGGTACGACACCGAGACCGGCCCACCGGGAAATCTCCCGGCATCCCGCCGGTCCAATCCGTACCTGTGCAGTACTATTATATAATTAAAAAAAGAAAATAAAAAAAATTATCAATCGGGGAATACGTAGGGAAAAATAAAATGTCTAAATTCCTATGTTGCGTGTGTGATCGACAAAATCCCTCGAATGGCTTTCATTTTAATCGAAAATAAATAGATTTAACGTCACTACTCCAGAATATCAAGACCCCGCAATATAATAATGTACTTATCTACGAGAATTTACGCAAATCATTGTATTTGCATGGGTGGATTGACTGGTTGAGACGTTGAGTTATAAATTGATAACGGATACAGAACTCGCCGTAATCTTTTCACAACTATTGCAAGATGCGTGTGCTTTGACATCCAAATCCAAATGGCTAATTCATAAATATTTAATTTTCGTTTTACTTATTAATAATGATGATATTATAATAATAGTTCTTGGTTATAAAAAAATCCATTCGTAAATCACAAAAGATATTTATTAAAAAATATATACATTGTTTACAATGGTAGAATTCAACTGTCGTAATAATTAACAGATTATTAATTGAGCTCTGAAAATAATCGAATACCTTAAAAAGTATACCTACAATATTGTACATGGTATATTATATATAAAAAATTAAAGCTAAGGAAAAATTATAAAATAAAAATTGTATAAGATTAAAAAATCAAAAACTACCTGAGCAAATTTATCAAGCCAATATTGTTTTCAACTTCACTTTTTTTTATCACGTCAATTTTAGTATAGACATTTGAATGATGAGAATCGAGATATACGATTCCGACATACGTTCGGACGGATGATGTCTAGATATTACATGATGTAAGATACTTGAAAATATATTTCCTTCGTAACCCTTGCGTATGCGCTGTAATATAAGTTCGTGTACGTTGTGCGTTGTGTAAAACCATATGTGGCCATGTGGGAGGCGGGCCAAAAAAACCGAAAAAATTATTCAAAACCCAATTTCGTACACGTTTTAAGTATTTTAAGTAAAACGCAGTCTCGCTTGGACTTGGAAGCCAAATCAAACCATTATTACACGCGATACGATAAAGATATGTTACAAAACGTATAAACGTACAAGGCACAAATTTTAAAAAGTCTGAAACGAAGCGCGTAACTATGAACCGAATACGATGAGGCTTTGGTTTGGTTTACCCAGGACTGATGAAAAGTCGATTGGACAAATTCGATCGGATAAACTAGACGCCATCGGTTACCGCGGTCGATATGATAAAATGCGTACTGTACTTTTTGTTCATTTGTGGCGAATTTAGGGAATAGGGACTATATACGTATCGATGTCGGAGACGAGATAATTCGATTTGTAATCGGAAATGTGTCGTCGAGCTGGACGGTACATATTATTATGCATGCGTTGGACAACAGTATTACAGCGAAAAGTCGCGAATCGGTTACATAAATTCATGTTCTATTCGACCGCGAAGTAACTATAATCGAACACAATAGTATCGTGTCCTACTCGCAGTGATGACGTAGCGCGGTGTAAGCGACCAATGATAAAACGACGAAACGGACTTTGGTGGTGACTGATGCGACACCGACACCGGCACCGGCACCGGCGTCGGCACTGGCACTGCTGTCGGACGACCAAAACGGGTAGTAGAAATCTTCGGGCAACCGGAACTCGTACGTGGGCGGCTCGGCGAACGTGCGGACAGGCGGCCCGGTCAAGTCCACGAACACCACGCTGGCCCTTATCGGCACCACCACCGCAGCCGCCGCTGGCGTATGGCCGTTGTAGTCGGTCACCACGCGCATGATGGACGACGCGGTATAATTTACGGACACGCCGAGCACCGAGGCCTGCGGACGGTCGAACGTTCCGACGTACGAGTATAGCACCAGCACGCGGACACCGTCGATTACGGACGGACACGTCGAGCCGTCCACCGTCGGCGAGGACGGCACTGGCGGCTTGACGACCGTCACCGGTATCCACTTGGTCACGTCCGGGTCCCCGAGGCTGGCCACCAGAATGCCTTCGAAATCGCCCAGCACCGCGATCGTCTGAAACGAAACTTTGGTTATCGTCATATAAGTATGCGTGACGTGGTCATGGTTATTAACGTATAATTAAAAGTTTGTTGACGGCCATTTTTTTAACACGATCACGGCCGTGTGCCACAAATATTATGTGACAGTGTTTCTTTGGATAGACCGATCATCTCACATGCATCATGTGAGATGTAACATGTTTCATTCCTATTTCTGCGTATGGGAACCCTAAGTCTCTAACTCTATCGATTCTGGTTTATTTGTACAATAATTATTATTCTCTGGTTTATTTAAGCATCAATTAAGGCGTCGATTTTTATTGTTGGTTCAAAAAACGACGTTAAGGCGTAAATTTGGCAAACAATAAAGAACTGTTTAAAATCTTGGTCTATTTAAAGGACCACTCAAATAATTTACCCCCCCCCAACTGCAATGACCGTGTTAAGGGCGATTACAGTACACGTTGCACAAGCTTATTGCATTAACCGTAGGTTCTATATACAATTAACAACTTATACAGCAACATTATTAAATATGTTAAAAAATAATAATAATAACAATCCTTTTTAACATCCAAACAATTTATTATTCACAATAATTGAAACCGGAGTATTAGAGTCAAGGATGTTACTAACCCGGAACATATGCAATTTGAATTCGTTAAAATCATATAAAATCACGATTAGAATGTCTTATCAGGAATAGTCTTTCACCTGGTGTACAAAATAGGAACAACTGAAACCCTATTTCTTCTAAAATTTCGAGACTAAGAACATTACTATTTTCTGAAACTTTTTCCGCGCTCACTCGGACGTTTTCCACGTACAATTCTTAAGCCTATATTTACAATACTAAGCGCTACGTCTACGTTTAAGAACATTAATGGTTTTATCTTAATTGAAAACACGTGTAATAGACAACAGGTTTTATTAACTCCTCTGCTCCTGAATTTGTTTTGTTTTCATTAATGCAGTGTTTAGCATTTTCTATGTTGTATAAGTGCGAAATATTTTGCCGTTCGTGATTCATGACCTTATTGAAAGGTAATATAACACATATATGTTTATTGAATTATTGAGATTTCGATTTGCAAAGTAGAAACTCACAATACACTTTGCAGACTCATTATAATAGTATCGATCTCGAATTTCAAGACCATGCGTAGTGAGATTAATATAGGGTTAAAAAACAAAATAATAACCTCCACTTATATTCTTATCCATATTGTAATACATGTACACGTGTATTAACAATGTAACATAATAGTTATTGTTTGATAACATCGTAATAGCAACGGTTTATGTTACTGAACACAAAGTCGATAAAAATGATTGCAATGATAGTTGCAAGTGTTTGTAAACAAGCAAACAATATTTAAGAATTTCGTTCTCTAATGTGTTTTTATGCTGTACCAAGATTTCAACTACAATTTATACCTTATGGTATACGATTATTTGACCCGAGATATGAAATAATAACATATAATGATATTTTATGATGTAATTTGTACTAACGGCCACTTTACTTATACTCCAAAAGCTCAGAACTTCCAAAAACTTTTTCTCTTATACCTATTTATTTACAGTTTACGAGTAAATAATACAAATACATTCATTACATACATTTATGTCTTTTAAGTATACCAAACATGTTCAAATATTTTTTCTCTTGTTTTTGTAAATGGTTCCGAGTTTATCAGTAACTATAATCTTTAACATAATATTAACCGATACTCGCACACGCGTATATATATATATATGTATATATAATAATATGATGTATGGACTTAGATTGAAACATTTTTTTACACTGTACTCTGCTTCTTCACTCCTCAGTTTTTTCTATCTTTATACTGCATCAATGTAAAATATTTTCACGTTTATCAAACAATTTATATACTTAAACATACACACGTAAAACATAGTCGGGGCCAATTGAAAAATATATCGAAACCTATAAGCTTATTAGGTATTACTCATATGTAAGAAAATAAAGAACCTTGGGGGGATCTATCCCTCCTCGTGAGAATGCCCATGATCGTGTCCAGTAATATTTATTCGAAAAAGAATCATAGTATAGTATAATTTTTATAATATAATAATATATATTCACACCATAATGTAATTTTATGTAAACATATAAAAAATAATGTAAATATGACTTTTTTTCATATTTTTATGTTATAGTGTAGATTGCTACAAAATAAGAGCATAAATGCATATTTCATAGTGCATATTTCTGAGGTTTTAGAGAACGAAAAAAGCTAAAACAGTGTTGTGTTATATAGGAATTCTTTTGGTTTCGTAAAAACGTGATATATCCCGCTCGACCGTCACTTACTTCGTTTTGCACGCGGTAGCACGTGTCCGCGAACTTGACGCCAGCCAACTCATCGGGTCTGCCGGACCGTTGTCGCAGTGGCGGCGGCCGGACCAGGACGCGACACCGGACCTCGACGTTCTCCAGGAAGTTGACGGGACGCCGCCGTCGCGACCGGTAATCGTACCCGGACGTAGAATTGGCGCGGTCGCACGTGCCGTACTCGTCCGGCTCGGGCAGATCCATGGGCCTGGGACGTCGGTTGTCGGCCGGCACCGCGTCACCATCGGTCACCAGCACAGGACTTCCGGTCGCGTAACCGGGTTTCCCGCTACGCGCGTACGGTTCCCGCGGCGTCCCGACGGCCGCCCAATTGAAACGCACGCGGAACGCCTGGTCGAGGTGCATGACCCGTCCGGGGTCCGTCACGTCCCGGTGATGGAAGTGCACGTCCAGCTTGCGCACGCCGCCCGTCCCGTTGTGCGTCACCCGGTACTCGATCGCGTCCACGGCCCTGTGGCAAATCCCGTCCACGTACACGGGATGGTGATGCGGCCGGGAGTTGTCGTCGCCGCCGCCGACATTATGCACGCGACAGTCGTACGGCGATCCGGTGGCCGTGACGCAGTGATGGTGCGCCGTGGCTTGGATTGCGACCAAACCGAATCTCTGCAATGTTATAATATGTATTTTTGTCCAATTAACGTACATTGATATATACACACTAATATATTAATATATTGTTATTGAACGTTTCGAATTTAAACCATATATGCTTTAAGTACTTGAATTGTTTGTAAATTTCGTTTTTCTATTTTTCTAAATCAGCTATCATTGCGATTGTGATACTCAATTATTTTAAAACTAGTATACTGATGTTATTAGTTAGTCGTTACATTTAAGAGGTATAATATTTTTGGTTGTCTAGGAAGAGTTTTTAAGGGGGATGATAAGCAGAAGCCTCTATATCCTACTAGGTACTAACCAATTAAAAATAAATATATTATGGTTGTGATTACAGGCGAGTTTCATTGTAATATAAAATTATACATTTCACCACTTTCAACAGAAATTTGGTATAGGTACCTCGGTTTTTTGGGTGCTGCTATAAATCGGTTGCACCACCTTGTAAAGCCCTTTTTCACTAAAATAGCGCTTGAAACTCAACGATGAATCATTAATGCAAACATTTTTTAAAATCGGCACGAACTGTTGACAGCTGGTTTTAGTTGCCACTAAATATTCAACCGGCTGTTCGATGGAACAAAGTGAACTCAACGCACTATTTTTTAAGCCTATAGCAAAAATATGTAAACAATTTAACATTTCATATATGTCACGCGTTATAGCAACATAGTATAAATGATATATATTAGCAAAATACTTACTGAAAGTTTTGGTTTCCGAAGTATTAACTTCAGAAACGATTGTATACATCCAGCGCGAAGACTTGTACGTAAGGTCATAGCTGTTAAACATAGAATCCATTCGAGAGGGTAGTGAAGTAGATCTACCGCTATTATCGTCATGCCAAGTAAACACGTCCCGATTACGCAGTGATGCTGCGATTTGCAATTCCGATTGAATTGCCTGTAAAGTGCAAGTTATCATAAACATAATTTTATAATATTTTTGGAAGTGGAGCTACGGTAAATTATATAAACTATATCGGAAGTCATTCGAGGGGTCCGTAACAGGTATACTCGAAACATAACAATAGATTGATACACGCGTGTAGTGTGTATAATAAAAATGCATATAGTCTACGATAATGCGTGTTCTTGTGTAAATACTTACATCTCTTTCGGGATAAAAATAATCTGATGGCACGTTGTCGATCACCACATAAAACAACGAGGAATCGAAAAGAATTGATTCCGGTTTTATCGCACTAGACTTTACTTGGTCGGAACACATGGTGAACGTCTTCAAATCGTGATTCGTGCAATCAGCGTCACAACAACAGTTGATGTCACAGCTGAAGTACTATGCGTGCACACAAATAACATCTTATATAAATAATATAATTTTTATGTATACCAAGTATTCCTCCATAAAAAAAAATACGGTAAAAAATAAAAACATAAAGCGAATACTCACGATAAGATCGCAGTCGCAATAAATGTGATTAACGAAACGCACGACTTGGACACCGGTGTTTGGCTGTGAGACTCTGGTCGATTCTGTAGTGGAGGTTGTTGTGTCGGTACTGATGCTGTTGTTTATGAAGGTGGTAGCCGGGATCTTCGAGGCAACAGCGATGGTGACGTTAGTCGGTGAAATCGTTTCCGTCACCTTATTCGTATCGGGTTTGACACCACCGACTGCACTAGGCGCGGAAATAGTAGCGTTTTCGGAACCGTTAATAGTTTTGTCGGCATCGGAAATCACTGGAACATCGAGCACGACTATTTCTTTTAGATCTGCAGACCTGTAATCGGAATCTTTTCCTGATATGTTGTAATGGCGCAAGACCTCCCCATCACCGCCGCTACCGGTCGAGGTGACGACTTGCGTTTTTAATGTATCTTTGGCCGTTGTAATCGTATTCACTGTGGGTTTTTTTTTATCCATCGTCGTTGTCGTCATAGTAGTCGTTGCTTTTTTCGGATCTATTGTCGTCGTAGTCGTAACCTTTTTCGGATCTATCGTCGTCGTAGTCTTAGCCTTTTTCAAATCCATCGTCGTCGTTGCCGTTATCGTAGTTTTTTTAGGATCCCCCATGCAAGTTTGGTCGGCCACGCAGTCTTTAACGTTTTGGCCAGAAGCGCTTTCGACGAAAAAAACGCCGATGACAAACATCACGCAGAAAACAGCGATGACGTGACGACACCCGACCATAATTGCAGTTTTTCGTTACAGTTCCACTCCGTATCGGCGGAAGTTCCGAGCAACTACGTTCAACCGGAAACGCACTGTACCTAAAGACTCCGTATGCAACCGATACCGGTCCGTGCCACAATACACGAAATCTGGTGTTTTCAGTTGAGCACCACCGCCCAAAAAGAACCTTTTGAACTCGTCCCTGAGATTACCTGCGGCATACAAATCAGAAAAATAATAAAAATGCTTCTACAGTAAATAATCAAGTAAAAAATATCAAATGCTACTGCAACAATGGTTCGGATAATTCGGGACTAGGTAAAGTGGGTCCGCGATTTTTTGTATACATTTTGAATGCGGTAAATTGAGTTCCGGAAAAAAAAAGGTAGCCGGTAAATTGGATCCCGGAGGAAAAAAGGTAGTAGATAAATTGAGTCCTACTATCTACTATTTAACCGTAATCGTTTTCTCCAAAAAAAGGATACCATTTTCTCAACAAAAAAAAAAAAATTCCTTTATTAAAAAATTTAGTTGATTTTTCACCAAATATTAAGATTTTTAATATTGTAATGTAATATTGTGTTTCGTGTATTAGAAAGGAAGAGTAAGGAATCACACTATGTATTTATCCACTTATCGATACCTTTGTGATCAAATAACTTCGTAACGTTGTAACTTTGATTACATATGTCAAATAATTCGTATTATTTAAGTTTTTACTTAAAATTTAATATTATAGAAAAAACATGTATACATTAATTGGTTATAAAAGTTATGTCATAATTATAAAATTTGACTTCTAATAAAAATTATTATTTATTTTAATAACTAATAATATATCTTGGAATTAACCTACTACTTTTTTTCCCCGGGACCCAAATTACCTTTTACCTTTATTTTCCTATGACCCAATTTACCGACAACAGTTCATTTAGAACTCAATTTACTATTCTCGGATAATTCATGGTCAAAACAATAAAAACAAGTATAATTAAATCGACAATCGAATATCGAACAGATGCTTATAATTGATATAAATTGGCTAAAATCAAAACTGAAAATACAACAAATGGATTGGGTCGGATTGGAAAAGACCTCTCAATATGAGGTTATATAAATTATGGACAGAATTGGTCTCGAAGAGCTTAGATATAAAATAAAAGATATATAAATATCTATAAAATACATACTTACCATATATTATGTAGAGTACTAATGTTTAAACTTATTATTAGTTTATATATTATAATGTTTGTAATAATTATTAAATATATATATAATACTATAATTCTGCGTTTGGACATAATATTCCAATAATATCATCTTATTTTTCTAAGACGAAGCTGTTAGATTTAAATTTATTTCCTTTTAGAAACCTATGAATATTAATTAAAAATATTATCTATGATAAAAGAAAGATTTAGGAATTACTCCGTAAACCTCCAACGGGTCTTAGACATTAGACAACCACATAATATACTAACCGATCGGCCGCCAAGTGTGGCAATCTATTGTATGCGTCCCCGGTGTGGTCGGCACGTAACAAAATCCGTAGCCGTAAATTTCACTGCGTCCGTAACTATCGTAGTGATACACTTGCACGTGGAACTTGGGCCAGCCTTAACATGAAAAATAGAGTACTGACGTTTTAGGACAAAATCAATCATTTTAAAGTTTTAAACTTAAATTAAACTGTCGGTTTTTTGTTCATCATATAATCAATTCAAGCAATCGAAAGTTGTGTGCGAATATATAGTTATATACTGTATACATATAACTATATATATATATATATATTCAAGTTATATACCTTGAATTCCTTTGGACGTGAAGTGGATGTCGATCGGATGACACCACCAGGTACGGTTATCGTAAGACGGCGAATCCACTTGGGTTTGCCCTTCTTTGTGACCGGATATAATTTTCCAATTAGTGCCTACACAAGTTATGTATACATTATACGTTAATCAATTTGATCCCACTAACGTAATACAACATTATTTAATAATAATAATAATAATAATAATAAATACAACACATTGAACGTACAATTACATAAATCCATATACTTATTAATCTTAATTGATTCCTATAGTTTAGTTGTATAAATCAATATATTATACAGTCCTTTGCTATATTTTGGTACCTATTTTTGTTTAAAATGTAAGTATTTTTAAAGAAAACAATTAGATTTACTTCCACGTAACAAACGATTTTGAACGATGCGCATGTGCGTGACAGGTATTGTGATACTCACAAAGAATGACGTTTGAAAAAAAAAATAAAGCCACTATATCGATCGCAACAGCACAAGTGACAACAATTGCCGTTATTATATGAATGATGGGACTTCTTCGAATACTTGGATTCAAACTTGAATTATATAGGCACGAGTATCAGGAAATCGAAATAATTTTGATTGTTCATGTTTTTCGTACAAATTGATTTGTTATTTCTTTGCGATAACACCATTAAAATTATACATGCGAATCGTAACTCATATTTATAATACGTGTTAACCATCAACAGTAATATACCTAATGATATTTTGTACGTAAATATCAATTAATTGAGGGTTTGATTGTAAAACAAATTTATGCTAATACAAATCGAATAAACTCAATAATTTTCGATGCGCTATCATGACGATATTATTTGTATAGCATCGTCATGATGAGTCATTTTCTATACTATTACAATAATGTGAACAGAATAATATAATCGTTAACATAATATAACTATAAGAGCATAACATGTAATAATAAGTTTATAAGTTAACAAAATGGTATACATAATATAGTATGATGATATAATATTTTATATAGCGGTATAACGAACCCCTCCGGCACACGTGCGTGCCTAAATATTAATCCGTGCGATACAACAATTAATATTTTTATAAGATCGTTTTCCTCACCGGCGTGGACGCTCCATTTGCAAAACAGACTCTTGGACGGGAACTGCTCGGCGCTGCACAGTTGTCCGATGACGAAAAGCTCAGCCATGGCGACGCGACGTCGGCAACGGTAGTACCGCCCCGGTCATTGCGACACACGCTCGCGCGCGTTTAAAAATCACGCAAGACCACGATATTATACTATAATGTCCGTAATGAGTTTGACGTATTATCGTCTTCGGTCTTGTGCACACCGAAGAAAGAAATCGCTGTGAACGAAAAAGAAATAAAAAAATACAATGTAAACACTTTTCTCTCCTGCGTACGGTTACGCGTTTTCGACGTATATAATATTATGCTTGTGCGGTGGTGCACTCGCCGTACAAATTTCAGTTCCGGTTGCCGAGCGACCGCCGAAGTGCATGCGAGTAAACAAAACGCTATACGACGCGCAGCAGCTGCCCGGGGTTGGCGACAGATAGATCTCCCCCATCCACCCCCAAAACCAACCACCGCCGTTTTAGTTTTTCTATACCATATATAATTATTACGTAGTTACGTTGCATTTTTAAAAATTTGTTTAACAGCTTTGAAATATTATAGGTGTTCATTTTTTCTAGGTCAAAAATATCTCGGTAAAACTTACTGCGATGTAAGATCATATAGTTTTAGCACTTTGGACGGTTTGAATGTTTCGAACATTACCGATTTATTTTTTAATAGGAGAATATCCGTCAAATTGTTCGTTTTATTGTATATATATATTATACCTACATACACGACACACGTGTAACATGTTATTATTATAATACTTATACAACACGTAATCCGCGAAAAGAAAATAATATTATATGTAATAATAAATATGCGATGTATTATGTATAAATAGTTGCTAATTAATATAGGCTACCTATAAAGGGCTTACGTTTTATACTTGAAAATACTGGAAAAAAACGATTACTTGGATTCTCATCGAAGATTAATTCCATATTATTCCAATTCAACCAAGAAAATTACGCATGTTATTATTCATTTTGATTTTTATAGTGGGAAAGCTATGTACAATAACAGTGGCAGATTGAAGGGGGGTATATTTGAATCACGTGATTCACAAAAATAATGGACGAGTGGGTGTCCCGTGGTAGGAAAAGGTAATAAACTCACATAATTATCTAATACTTTTGGGTGGGTGATGTAAAAATGTTACATGTGATTCAAACCAAAAAAGTTCAAGCCGCAACTGTACAATAATATGATAGCTAGGTATATTCTATCTTCTAAATTTGTTTACCGACACACATCTATAATGTCTATTTAAAATTTAATTGTATTAGAAAAAGAAGGTTTCAATTTTCTAATCAGTAATCATTCTCCTGTCTCAGGAATCAGGTGTAACCGCCACTGGTAATATAGCATAAGCACGCAACCTATATACTTATCGTCTGCAGTGTGGTAAATAATAATATACTACAAATTACAATAGGTACTAATTATTAGTAGAATTAGGAGTGATAAGCAACGAATCACCATAACATGTTTCCACTCAAAAAAATGTAATTTCTCATTCAATGGCAAAATTAAAATATGCATACAAGTCTTACTTTTGTAGACGAGGATTTCTATATACATAATATGGTACTATTTTCACTTTTTTGTAAATTATCTAGATCCATTTCTATATTATAATGTTCTACATAATATTGTTATAATTGGTATTATATCATTTTCAATTTTTAGAATACAATTTTTTGTTTGGTACTCAAGAAATGATGGAGTAGGTATTTGAATTTGATATTCTTAAATTTATATTGAAACTATTTTATAGTGTATCCACAAACAACAATATAAGCTTAGATTATATATAGGTGTGTATTTTTAAAACGAACATTCAATTAAATTCGTATAAATTACCAAGAATTTAGCGAAAAAGTCTTATTACGAAAATATTCAAATTTCACATACCTAATATACTAAATAATATGCCGAAAAAAGGATTTGCATTTTAATTGTTATCTTTGACTCCCGATATTTTTTCTAAAATTATAGGTAGTTACTAACAAGTATAACTACTAACTACTATTTGAAAATTAGACAATACATCAATACTTTAGTTATCAGAGGAAAAGCAGCAATGATTCAATCACATTTATCAAACATCTTCCAACCCACGCTTATATTTAAGAGTTAAGAGGTTAAGACCACAAACACATAAAGATATATAAATAAAATGTTAAAAAATACTTAGATTCTCCCTTACCGGCCTTACCCAAAGGACTTCTTGTCACATCACGTCGAACGATATATAAAAAGTACTATTCCGAAATTCCGAATTGTCGAAAAAATAATTTCCATTTACAAGTTTTGCTCTGTTTTTTCTATATAAAAACCAGCTGATAAAAATCTGTGTCAAGAATTTATATTTTTTAAACTGACCGTAAATGTATAAACTATAAGGAATAAAAATCATGATTTCATAGACCACAGATTATTTCCCCCGTAAATTCCGGAAATTCTCTTCAAACTGCTACACTGGAGACGCTGATCTCACAATGTGCAGTATACATAGATAACGGGAGAATTGAAAATTTTCATATCATCCACACAAATAAACATTGTAGAATACTATAATGCTCAAGCTGACAAGCACAATAGTGCACATCATGGCATCGTGACAAAGTAGATGCTCAACGTTGGTCATTACTGAGTTACAGATTTTGTAGCAGTGACGAAACAAAGAAGAAAAATTATTCTCATCGAACGCGGAGCTCGGATAATAACGAATACACAAACGCAGTTAGAAAGTGTGCACAGACTCGATGTAGCAACTGGACCGTCAGACTACTCGTATTACATATTTAGTGTAAGCCGTTTGATATACTGTGATTATACCTGTTGTCCTCGAATTTGTTTCTAGACCGACCAATGGAGACGCCTGGTAAGTGATGATCTCTATAATCTCCATAACTGTAAATTGAACATGTAATTTTTTGATTTCAGAAGTGATCAACGGTCTCCAAGAAGCCAAAGTTGAGACCAAAGTGGCTGAAAATGAAACCAATGTGACTAAAGATGAAACTAATGTGACCAAAGACGATGTAACTATTATGGCCAAAGATGATGAGACTACTTTGGTCGATAGTGATATGAAAGAAGAAACTTCTGGTGCCATTGACGATTCCCCTCCTGTCGAGTTTACCATAATCCACAACAAAGACAAGTATACAGTATCCATGCCACTGTTGTCTACAATTGGTCAGCTCAAAGACAAACTTGTCGACATGATAGGTGTGCCTAGCAAAATGCAAAAAATCATGATCAAAGGTTTAGCAAAAGATGACCAAACTTTAGAGTCTTTGAATGTCAGTTCGTCTTCAAAAATCATGGTTGTAGGTGCCAAGCTACAAGATATTGTGGCTGTTTCAGTAGCTAATGTGGAGGAGGTTTGTGCCCATAGTTTTGAATTTTTATAAAGACACTTGTAAAATGTAGTTCTCTTTTAGGACTCAAATGCCGCCAAATCTAGTTCAACAGTTAAAGAACCATTGTGTAAAAAAAAACTACATATGAAAGTGTTAGAACGAGGTATACCAGATGATGCAATGGTTGGAATTTTAAATATTAAGGTTTGTACTACTACATTAATTCCATGTATGTTAATTACAAGTGTTATCAGTATACATTATATTACTTTAGATATTTTATAATTTATGTAAATTGTAATGATAATAATTCATTGATCATCAATAATATATTAATTATATATTAATATATTAATATATCAATGTTAATCATTAATGCTGCATATATCAAATCCATAAAAATATGCATATTTTTATGATTTTAGTTGTAAATTTGAATAAATATGAGATCCCTTCTGATGTATTCATTTTTATCAATTTTAATTTGCTGAAGCTTGAGCGATTATATATTACTAGCAATTTATTACTTGAATATTATTTTTATTAAATTAAAATAAGTACAAATCTTCAAATTAAATTATTCATATCTATATATTTTTGGCTCTGTTGGGTTGAAGTAATTAAATTTATGTTATAAACGTTAGTTATTTTTTCATTAATACCTATATATATTTGTAATACCTAAAAAATTGTGTGTTTTAGGATCCATTACCACCTCACCCTTTAAGTGGAATGCTTAACAAACATGGGGGAAAAGTAAGACTGACATTTAAATTGGAAGTGGATCAACTTTGGATAGGCACCAAAGAGCGAACTCAAAAAGTAGCTATGAATACAATTAGGCATGTGGTTAGTGAACCAATTGAAGGATTTGCTGAGTATCATATAGTGGTGAGTTATGATAATAAAGTAAATAACTTACTGTTGTATCCTCTCTATAATCAATTTCAACAATATTATAGTAAACTTAGGTATTATAAAAGAATTAATTTCTGAGTATTGTTAATTATATAATAACTGATTTTCCCATCAAATAAAAACAAATTTTAAGCAACTAACTGCCTATAGTAGATATTAGCTATATTTTATAAGATATAGATAAGATAAAATATCCAAGTACACTAATAATAAATTTCCATTGACATAATTTAAATATTAAAAACACATAAATTATGCATATATATATATTGGATTAACAGTTACTTTCTTCTGTTAAAGAAAACAATCAATAATGTTTAATTTAATAAATCAAAGAAACAAGTACATATCTCTATAAATTTTTTGTTTTTGTTTTATTTTATACTAGGGTTTCCAGTTGGGCACTACAGAAGCTTCTCGTTATTGGGTATATTGGGTACCAGCACAGTACGTTGACTCCATAAAAGAAGCTATATTTGGAGGTTAAACATGTCTTGTTATAATTCTAGTCGTTTATTTTTCCTTAAAATACTTATGATTTTACATTAATTTAAAAAAAGAATATATTTATGAATGTTAAATTTTTTTTTTTTTTTTTTTAACAGCTCAAAATTTTGCTTTCTATTATTTTTCGTTTTCATTGTGTTAAACTTTCATACCAGATTGTATTTGTATTTGTATTGTATTTGTAGTTCCATCAATGTAATTTACAAATACATTTTACCAGGTCAAATGGTAACCATTACGATATTGTATAAAATAAAAACAAGTTCCTCGTGATATTAAATTGTGTGTTCATTTAGATTTTTGACACTTGATTGAAATCATCCTTAAATTATCTGCCTAGTCTAAGTTGTACATTTACGTTTTGTAAGTTTAACCCATACAATTTACATCATCTACCTTGGATCTCCATGATAATAGTGGTCATATTGGTACTAAGTATAATATTGATTTCAACACTTGTTGCAACAAATACATGTTGCATCCCATGTAAATCAAACTTGATGAGGCCACAGGTTCTTGTCACTTCTTGTAGAACCCTGTTTATATGGATATTTTTATTGTTGAATATTTCTGTTATTTTCTCATAAAAACATTTCAATAATTATAATATTGTAGTTGTAAGAAAATAAATATTGCGATATCCACTATAATTTATTTCTATTACTTTTTTCTCTATTCATTTTCTCAACACTTCAAGCAAATATAATTATTTCTTGCATTACTGAATGTCTTTTAATGAGATTATTTGGTTAGTTGTCTAATTTTAACTTAATTTAAATTTAAATAAATTAATAACCTAATCAATATGATTCGTGTGATATAATATGTGCAAGTACACTGAATGTTTGAATTTATTAACGAATGATAGTGAACAGCCTCTTTGAAGGGTTAATAAAATTAGGCTATTTTTCAGTTTTGATTTAGAAAACTGATGCATAAAGTTCATTTATAAAATTATAATCTTTGTTTATGCTATTGGGAGATTTTGAAATTATTTAACATGATGTTAAAATATCAATGTTTATTGGTATGTATTTTGGAAATCTATGTATAGTATACGTATTTAATAAATTTATAGGTACAACTAATAATGCAAATAAAATGACACATAGTTTAACAGGTGTATACCTGTTTATATACCCATTGTACTATAATATACAATAATTTATAACTGTTTTTAAAGGATTGATAAAGTTAGATTTTTTTTAATGTTGAACAGCAACTTCTTAAAATAATTACTATTGAGGAGAAAAACAGTTTTAATTATTAAAACGTCAGTATACTTTAGCCGGGAAATTTGAATTTTATTAAAGATGTCTATTAATATATGCTTAACTGTATTACTTAATTTAAAATTGATTACATACTTTTTATGATGTAAAAAAAAAAAAACACAGCATTTCTGATAGATAAATATTCTTTAACTTATATTCAGAAATCACAAAATAATATAGTTAAAAAAAATTATTATTGTAGTGGAAGTCAAAAAGAAGTATTGTACCCAGAGGAGTTAACAAGGTGAATACAATAAAATGTAATAAAAAAAAAAGTCGCTTCTTGGTTTTGCATATGTATGCAAAACATTACAGAGAAAATGCCAATAACAAAAACAACATGTTAATTTAAAACTAAATGTTACATGTTAATAGTGTGTTATTATTAATTTACTTTAAGTTAATCAACATCTATTGAACAGGGCAAGCATCAAATAAATATTTACAAAATAAAAATAGACTTACTACTAGATATAATTGAAATTGGAAGAACACAAGGTGGATAAAGTTATTCATTGAAACTAATTAAGCACAAGAAAAGTACAAACCATGGTTTGTGTTGGAGTTCATATCAAAGTATTAGAATAAGTATGGTAAAAAGATTTTTTTTAAATCAATAAGATCTAATTCAGAGTTGTTTTGAAAAATATAAACGATAAACACTGGATTTAAGAGAGGCTCGAAATTACAATATAAAATGCATAATATATACAAATACATTTTTTTTTATGAAATCCACGAAATTGAGCTTGAATTATTTTAAAGTATATATTATAATAATAGAAAAGTATGAAAATATTGAGACCTTTACTTGAAAAATATTGTTATTATATAGAATCACAGCCTAAAAACAAAAAAAAACAAAAACAATAATATAAATAAAAACATACAGGTAGGATATAGTAAAAAACCGCACAAAATTCTTGTTATACAAAAAGTGTTACAAGTTATTAAAAAAAATGTCAGCAAACCAAACTTTAAGAAAATTATTATTTTTATAAATAGTTTTTTTTTTTTTTAGTAACTTGTTACATTTTGTCGCTTGATATACTAATGGTGATAAAAAAAATATATTGTATCTCTAGTTTATATAAATTAATTAATAAAAAATTTCACAATACAAAAATACAAGATTGCACACACAATACACTTTTTTTAATTCACACCAAAATTAAAATGGATACAACAATATCATTCAAGTATATTCAATAATATTGTGTTACTTAAATAATCCGCTCAGAAATTTAGATTGTTTTAAAAAAGGCCAACGGACTTTTTGATTTTTGTACGCTTCCATTTCGGTAATTGTAAGAATTCTTCTTTATCCATATCTAACAAACTCTGCAAAAATAATAAATCATTCAAAAAACAGATCACTTTACTCACATATAGCCGTATAGGTAGATGTCATTATTATTATTATTTTTATTATTAATATAATAATATCATCATGCCGAATACTTACTTTAAACGAGTCTGGTGACAGGTACAGTTCCAGCCTGGTGGGGTCGACGCCATCGGGCAGAGGTCTCTGAAGTAGTTGCGCGGGCGGATAGGATTCCCGCGTGAGCCTGGCTAACTCCACTTCGACCGCAAGTGTCTCGCCGGGTTTGTGGTCATGCTAAAATCATAAACGATGGATTAGTCATTAAGTTCATCACAAAATTCAGCCTACACTTTGCAGTGGTGTTGAGAAACATTACTACGTCATAACCACGTAGTAGTGTTGAGTAACAGCGTACTACATACAAAGCTCAAAGGCTACGTTACAGTCAAAGTGAATGTCAAAAAATGTACAAATTATTCCTGTACTTTGCATTTCTGCCATATTGGTCGGTGCATTATTATTTTCAAACTTTTTTGATGTATAGTACGTCGGAAAAGTCCATATTTTAGCATCTCACAACGAAATGTCATTTTATGTAGAATAAAAACGTATTTTAATATCTACTACCAGACCTTCAAATAATTAATTATAAATTACATGTGCATTTTGTACCCCGATATTAGGTCTGCGAGTACAAATGCGAGTCTGAATATTATTGTATTATGCGTGATGCGTCCCCTGTAATATTATCCTGAAATTGACACTAATAAAATTATCTTCCACCATGTCATACCTTCGAAAAATAAATGGGATAATAGATAGTTGGACTTGGACAACCGAGGTTTAGGGAACAGATTAGTATAGGCTCGATGTCAACTTTTCGTCAGTCGAACATCCACATTATTTAACTCGTGAATATTTTTGTCTACCGAATTCTGATGCACTTAACATAATGAATGATAATTGGAGATGCATTAGTGTAAATCTATAGTAGTATTAAATTAAATTACGCATAAAATAACTTAATTTGAAATTTTTAACACGTCGCGCGTCGTAGTTAATCGAATAGTTGCATGTGCCACACGAATTTTACATGTCTGAAAAAGGTTTTGAAAATCCCCGATAGACCAAAAATTGCTTTTTTAATAAAGTTTTAATAATAAGTAATAATAAAGTTGATAAAATATTAAAATATAAGGAAATGGCAGAAATCCAATTTAACAAAACGTTCCAGGAATTAAAAACCAACGTGTTTTTATGTGTTTGGGAGATCTCTAAAAAATAGGTCCATTTTTTTAGAGCATTGTTTTTAAACGTATTTTTTTTTCTATTTCTTTAGAAATGTTTTTCCAGACATTATCAGTCGGATTGTATCAGTCGCACGTGGCCGTCCGTACACTTTTATGCATCATAAAACATCATAATATTAAATAGTATATAATCATATTGACATATTGTGTGAGACGGTGGTAAGTACCTTTATGTTAATCTCGGCGATGTCGTCACGGTCTTGCCATTCCGGGAAACAGTCGGTAAACCGGAGCGGCTCGAGTCCGGCCCACACCAGGTACGCCTTCGGGTCGTTTTCGTCGTCGTCGCCGTACTTGCACCTCCAGTAGTCGAGTGCGGTCTGCATGGCTGCGCGTCTCTCGGCTTGCAACCGCGTCCACGACGACCCGCGATGGTTGGCCACGACCGGTTGTTCGGCGTCCGTCGCCGCGTCGTCGTCCGTCGCCGTCTCGGGCCACCACCCTTGCCACAACCACAGCTCCTCGCCGGTGTCCAGCATAAATGTCGCTGCGGAAACGCGACAACGGACGTCATAGTAATATACGCGCACATATACAATACCTAAACGGACGGTGGGATAGGGAGGGAGGTTCACGCGTCCGGACAGCGATTGCAGCCACCAGACGGTTTTCGTGTTTTATTTATTTATTCAATGACGTTAATATTATTATACATCCCGAGAAGACAACGGAGCACACAGATTATTTTACTCGTAGAACACACATATTTACATATAATATGCACGTGAATGTACAAAGATCAAATTTAACGAACAACTTTACGAGCAAATTTTAAGTAGGTACACGCATATATAGGTCCCGTAGGACGTAAATACAAATAATAGCATAGGTGCATAATTTATTAAAATAATGCCACCCTTTATCGCCTACCCTCTTTACCGGACGAATATCGAAACCCGAGCGATTACCTATCAACGTTTTCTACCCAAAATCGACTCACTTTTATCACAGGTGCATATAATACAGTATATGTATACGATCTGGTTACACTGTAATAAACTTTATAAAAAAATTTGACCATCCAAATATTTTTTTTTTTTTTAATTTGAAATATATTATTTATAAATAAGATAAATGGCTATAATAGGTTATTGTCTTGCAATTGTCTTGCACATTTTTGAGTAACAAAAGACACTAAATTGACAATTTTATTTTATCAGTAAAAACCTCGAGTGCAAAAATCATTATCAATACCATTACGGATGGAAACTCCCCTTCCCCTAGGCAAAGCTCAAATGATTACAGTAATATTTACCTGGTTGGCTGACATTGTACAGGTGATCTTGTAAGTACGGGTAGGGCGACGGGACGTAGGCGCTGTTCACCAACGATGCTTTGAACTGTCCGAGCACTGACGAGAAGTGGAAGAGTTTCATATCGTTGCCCCCAGTTCTCAATGATTGACTGACGTGGAGTCGTCTAGAGTTCTTGCAACCCAAAGCTACAAAAAACGGTTCAGAGTTGCCCCATTTTTCTATATTTCAATTTTTCTAATTAGTATTTTCGCTTTACTTACCTTGGAAGAATTCCGACGGCTCTTTCGTCTCGTCAATCGTTTTTGGCTCCCGCAGAACGACCCCATCGGCTAGACCTAGTTCTGTACTGTCTAATTCTGACAAGCGATTGGCTACTTTTATCGACAGCTATAACACATTCACAAAACAGTCGATTATCAATCAAACAATTCCCACAGTATTCCGCCGCCTTGCGTATAATACTGTAATATAATATTATAAGTGTTATAACAATATCATTTACACGATTAAACGTCTTCTCTCACCCTTCCCACCAGCTGCGTTTTACTTCTGTTACTATAGTTTTGTTCACGACTCCAATCGTAACTATCGTAAATATGAATATAATCTCCGATTAATAGTTAAAAACGTAGATAGGTATTACATAATATAGTAGGACTAGTAAGAGCCTCCATGTATACACTAATTATTATTAGAAAAATGCATAACGTGCAACAATATAAAAATACTATTTATACTAAACCGAGCGTGTAGCAGGAAAGTGCATTAATTTTATGCGTGATATGGGAATAAATAATAACATTTATTCTGTATAAAAGTGAAATAAATCATCAAAAAAAGACATTAAAATGTGTGTTAATGATACTAAAACGGTTATTACTTTTGCTAATTTTCAAATGCTTTAACTATTTTTTTTTAAGCATGTTATTATTTGTTAGCAGTGTAGAACATCAAACATAATATAAAATTACGGTAACAACTACAATACAGAAAATTTAACAACGTTCTATTATCGTATCATCAAATAGTATAATATGCTGTAGATTAATTTATTGCTCGTCGTGCCAAATTGTTCGTATTTAAAATAAGAGTAAGAAAATATTTAAATTAGCTGTTAAATTATTTATTTAACAGAAGTTTTGATATATTATTAAAATATTGATAAATTACAATCATGTTAAGATGACGTGATTAATAGATTAATTACGTTTGAGTTAATAATTAAAATAATCGTCTACTCATTAAAAGGTGTGGTTGTTGGATAAACTTAAAACCTGATAAAAGAATATAATTTGTAATAACAATATTTTCTGTTTTAACTGGTCTAGAAATGTCTGATTTTAGACTAAGACGACACAAATTAAGTTAAATAGATAATAATATCTGTGTTTAATAAGTGATTGATTTTAAAAATGTGTTTATAATATTATTTTACTCATTTAGCTTATAACTTAATTAAATTTATATATATAACAAAATTGAGACAATTTTGTACATTATTTATCAAAATAGATTAAACATAATAAAAAAGAATAATATAAATCATATAGAAGGAGCACTATTCACATCCTCTATTTGTGCCCACATTAAATGAAATAAAACATATTTTTGATCCATTATATTTTTTTTACTTATAAATTACATTTATAAAAACATATCAATAATTATAATAATAATGATAATATTAATAATAAAATGAGTACTTGGTTTGCATCAAAATGTAATACATGTCCAACTCTAAAGAAGTTTATAAAAATAAATTAACGTTAGTTTATAATAATAATATAGGAAATATATTTTTATCTTTAAGATTAAAAGTGGACCCAGATATGAGTTGAATATAATTTTTTTTAAATTAAATAAATGTTGAAGTTTTTAAAATACTATAATATTTTTATAAGACAGATAAACTAGAGAAATTTCAATTATTAAAAAATATTTAACTCCAATTTTTTGCTCCAGACAGTAAATTACATGATGTAGAAATATTATCCATTAGTCATTACTCATTCAGTTCTAAATAGCAATCTACTTTTAAGTCTTAGGTTGAATACTAAATTATTTAACTATTCAATTTCTACATTAAATGTATACCTCTTTAATTGCATCAGTAGATCCATTTCCATGCCAAACTAAAATTGTGCCATTTTCAGAGTTCAGTAAAATGAATGATGTTTGGCTACGTAATTGCGTTGTAGAACATAATACTTCAGTTAAATGGACTTCATTTTCATTAGATCCGTTGAACATAAACAAACGCCAAGTATCTGAAATCCATTATATTAGATTAAAATATACAGTAAACTAATAAATTAAATAATAATACTTGTAGTCTGATTTCTTTTCTCCCGATAAACAATTGCTGTTCCTTTGAACAAATTCCAAAAGGCTGGTGGCTCATGTCCTTGATCAATTCTCAGTTGAGGACCTTGTTCTGTGTCCAATTGAACAGTTAATAATGCAGCAGCACCCTGATCATTTTGAGTTGCACTTCGACCATGCCAATACCAGTATGCACAACGATTTCTACCAGATGTAACCATACGACGAGAAGGCATACCACTTAGTTCTCTTCCTGATTGAGAAAAATTTTTAACACATTATTGTAGTAAAGGACACATGTGTAATGATTTTGACAATTACCTTGAATAGAAACATTGTACATCCAACGTATAATATATGAGTCCCCACTGTAGAAATGACCAACTGACTTTGGGCCCAACTCAGTGCTATCAAATTCTTGGACACGCCATACAGTCACACTGATTGTATTTATGACAAACTCACGTAAAGTCTACAATACATAGTAATAAGAATCATTTATAATAATGAGTATACAATAACAAATCCCTTACTTCTTTATCAAAATAAGAAGATCCACGACCAAGATGACTCCCTCCTAAAACTAAATCCGGGTCTTGTATCGACATTTTCAACATTTCCTCAGCACTATAAGCATTTATTTCGGTAGACCAATCAATCTAAAATAAAATATTGGTAATTTAATTTTTTAAAACTCATTGATAATCAACATAAATAAAAGATAAAAACTAACACAAGTATCTTGTTCTCCATTTTCTTTTTCACCATTATTTTTTGGTGGTTTTATAACTCGGCTGTAATCTGGCCAATCAGCAAACTTTTCACGAAACAACACTGTTTCCATATGTTGTGTGACCTTAGCGAATAGCGTCCAATCGGGTCTTTTGGCTCCAGATTTCACGTACACCGTGTCTTTATCTGAAAACGTGAATATTAGAATATACATTCATAAATCAACGGAAAAAAAATATTCACTTCTATCCCCCAAACACATGGCCACATCGATTGGGCTGACGTCGTATTGTGAATAATCGTAACCATCATCAAACAACTGGCGAGCCAAGCGAATGGCAGGTTTGCGTTTGGTGATGTTAACGTTTTTTCCATACCATACGTAGACTTCACTACCGAAGTCGAAAACCAACGTCTGAAACACATTAATAATGATCTCGCTGTTATCAGGCATAATATTACGAATTAGATAAAATAAAAAATTTTACTTTCGAAGCATCTAATATTTCTATTTTAGCCATGGTCTCTGAGATTTCCGGCAAAACTACAAGTTCATCATTAACGACCTCGTACACAACGTTTGTAGAAACAATGGTCGCTTCATACAATTCGTCCTCGTCCGGGTGTCCCGCTCCTTGGCCTACACACATGGTGTGATCAATGTTAAAATAAACATACGGATATCTTTCCGTCCATTTACCTTTAATGGTAGACGTTTCACTTGAAGTAACACCCAGAAGAGTCCAAAACTTCTTTTCTAGTTGACTATTGGGCAACAACGAATCACAGTTAATCGTGTACAGCTGGTTGGCTGATTTACAGCCCAAATCTTTCTTGTCAAAAATGCTTTGAGCTACTTTAGCGGCGTGTGATCGTTCAATAACGTTTGAATACTCTCCTATCCACACGAAAATCTAAATAAAATAACGATTATAATTAAAATTGATATTAAAGTAAAACAACTAAATGTATTCGATGGGATCGCTATAAAAGTGTAAGCGGTACGGGGAAAGCAAGATTCTCTGTGTTTTAAAGTTTTGACATTTACACATTCATAAATCATGCATCATAATTATATTTGTGTTCACTGTTCAATGCTAAGATAACAAAAAAAACACTTGTGTATACCTGCATGAATTTATTCCAGATCACTTATTTTTGCTAAAAATAAAAATTGATTTATATATTTTTAGTCGATTATTAAAAAATATTATTAAGAAAATACATTTAAAAATGTAGAAAACCGTTTTCTCAGAATTCACGATAGTATTAAAGTATTACTATGTAATAAGCGAAATAAGAACTAAATCTTACCTGTGATGACGTGACTAATACGTAACAATCGCCTTGATTGACGGAATCTGCGGTTGGTGATACAAGTCGTGTCTGAACTCGCCGTCGACCTTTTATGTGTAATAACATCAGATCTTTGTATGGTTGCAACAAAGAAGGCGTCGAATCACCTGATTTTCGGAGATTCACAGATGCGAAATCTTCTTTACTAGCTAATGCTGCAAGAGCTTCTCGGGCCAAGGGAGTCTTGATAGTCGCTTAATTCCAAATCACAGGGATAATTATTTACCAAGATCAACAAATCAAATATATATTACTGACACTTACATGTTTCCAAACTACGTTGCAGTAATAAATTAGATTTGTTCTCCGTATATTGTTGCTGAACTAAATCATAATTTATTGCAAATGCTTTTAATGGATTTTTTGATCCTTCATGCTTCCTGTGTTGAACTTTAACCTTTTTTCGTTGCACGAGCCTATAAATGAAAAAATATTACTATAGGCACCTGAAATAACTCTGGTTTTAACGATTATTATAACAACAGTAAAAACATGCACTTACAGATCAGATCGTGACGATTTTAAATGATCAAAATCTACATCAACGATTTGGGTGTCTTGAAATTTTTGAGTTGAATTACCGAAAAATTTATCAAAATCCTCATCAATCATAATTGGTACGTTTACGGTTTTCTCTTTGATCACGTTATTTGATCCTTTTCCCAAATGTATTTTTTCAGACTTGTTATTCAGAGATGACCTAGTCTTACTGTCGGACATCGATAGACTCCGTCGGATGGTTGATAGTTTGGTAGATTCTTCACCAATTTTCTTTTTCATAATACCTAAGTGAACAATCGGTTAAAATCAATAACAATTTTAAAATGCAATAAAATTACTTGTAGATGATTTTTCCAACGAAGTACGTTGAGTAATTGTCTTGAGAACAGGTGTAAGTGGTGGCAATGATTTATTCTGCATTTTTCCAGCAACTGTAAAATTAGAAGTGTCTTTTTGTTCAATTCGTTTTTTCCAATCCTTAGAAGAAGTTTCTAGTCGATTAAGTCGATCTACTAGAATATTATCTAAACATTCAGCTGGCTCTTCGGCAGACTTCACTTGTCTAGTAAGTTGTTTTCGCAATAAATCTTGGGCCGTCTAAAAAAATACAATTAATTATTGCTCCTATAAGCATAAATCATAGCAAACTTACATTTATTGAGTTATTTGACATTTCGTGATCCTCTGGTTTTATTTTTGATATTCTCCTTTGCCAATCCGTTTGGCCACTTTTCTTCAAAGCTACCAACCTATCCTTTATGGAACCTCCATTAACAACTGAAGTGCCATCGGTGTTATCACTAGTCGGCTCAAAGTGTTTTTTAGGTTTAGAAAATTCTTCGTTTTCTTTACTTTTGGAATCAAATTTTTGTTGTCTAAAACATGAATATAAAATTTAAGAAGCTTAAACTTAAATATATTAAAAAAAAAAAACAAAAACAAAACTTTACTTAAGCAATTCCAATTTTGAATTAGTATTAAACGATCGATTTAGTGCAACGTTTCGGGAAATCCTGTTTTTAGTATGCTCATAGTCTGCTGTAGGCTCTTTCAACGATTTAACACGTTGGACTTTAATTTCCGGTTTTTTTTTTACTTCATCTTTCGAAGGAACTTTTAAAGCAAAGGATTTTCTTACGTCTTCTCTTGAGTGTATTTGTATCACTGACGTTTTTTTACTATCATCTTTTGGTTGGACTTCCATCTCCATAATATTTTTCGGCTGGACTTTAAGCTGCGCAGTTTCTTTTATTTCGTGTGGAGTTTGTTTTTTAAGACGTTCTGGTACTTTTTTTATTGAATCTGCCATCCCGTTATTCAGATCTATATATTTCTCTACTTTGTCTACATCAATTGAACAAGTGTTACCTATATAATACATAAAAAGTATTATTAATTGACTTAAAGAAAATAATACATGAGGTTTTACTTGTAATTAAGTAGTAAATTAATAAAATACCTAAGTATTAATTTGAGAAAAAAAAAAATTTTACCATTAAATATACGCATCCGATCCATAATAAAGCTTCCTATTTTCTTCTTTGGCAATCTTCCTTTTACATTTTAAGCAGAAGACAAAAACATTCACCAAAATACATGCAAAAGCAAAATATAATTACATCTAATTAAATACTCTTAAGCTACAATCACTAATTTATTACAGTGCAATCGTATGAATAAATTCACTTGTTATTCATCACAACAAACGAGCGAAAAACTACAATTTAAATTCAGATCTAAATAATATGATTTATTAAACGTATAAAACAGTACAAATAAGATATACTTTCTACAAATCAAGCATAGTTTTGACAATTAATTAAAACAAAATCAAACTACTACGTTAAATAATTGACTGCATTAGTTTTTATTATAGTTAGTTAAATCGAAAAAGAAGAAGTAAATTAAATTTTACGTTTATAATATATATATAATGTTACCGTTATTTAGTAAATATACTATATACGTACTATTATAGTTGTATATTACAACCTACTGAAGCCAATGGTAATCATTGATTTTAACATAACACTTGCTACTACTACTACTACTATGTGACATACCATTATTATCATTGTTTTTGCTTTTTACAGTATTCAGATTTTTCGCCTCTTGTAATTCATAGTTGGTCACTGGCTGCGTCAAGTAACGATTGGCAACACTCAGCTTCTTTTCTTGGCACTGTTTGTTCTTCGACGAATTACTTTTGGCTATTTATACATAATATGCATACATATTAATATTTATACATATACATGTATTTATTTTGAGTGAAACTATTAAAGATCATATTATCAGTAATTATCGTACATATTAGTTTCCTACGCTGAATCCAATTATGTTCTGGCGTTACTGATCGGAATTAAAGCACAAGTTATTGCAAAGATAAATTTCAAACATTAATAACTGTGTTTTTATTAGTTTATTAGGAGGTTATCAAATGATGATTCATTGGACTATACGAAAATACCATAGTCAATGAAAACACTTAAAACATTGCTTTTAAGTAACTGTTTTTAATAATAAAACCGCTTAAAAAGTTCTTAGAATTACAAACAAATTTATGAAAATAATAATAATAACATTAACATTTTTTTTTAAAAAAATATGATAATTATTCTGCGATAATTATTATCTAACAGGTTCATTATACCTATTATTATTGTGGTTTTTATAAAACAAATTGAAAAGATAATCCGAAATGAACTCGCTGCTTAAAAAGATAAGGCACAACGGCTGAATGATTAATAAAATAATTAAATAAATACCTGTTATATTACTGTTGACATCTGATATGGATGTATTGGAAGCCTTATCACAAATACTCTGGAATTCTTTAGTTTTTGCTGAAACACTAATTGTATGCGTCAAGGCCGTACAGGCCGACGTATCCCTATTATTTATCTCTGTAACTACATCAGTCGCTAATTTATCCGTTGCGTGGTTCGGTGTGGAAATATTCAGCGGCAAGTTCTCCGTGCACGTTGTTCTAGAATATATGATAACATAGTATGAATACACAGATACGCATATCATATAAATTGTACACAATATACATACGCATATACATTATACGTATTACATACATGTACGGAATGATTTGTCACCTTGAAATCATAATGAACAACGTACTTTTTAATAGCTTTGATTTCACTCGGCGTTACGGGTTGCGTATGAAATCTTGAGCGGTCGCGGCTGCTCCGCGAATTATCTTTGACCGGTTTCTTGTAGGTGTTGGGGTCATGCATGATTGACTCCAAATTTGAAATTCGTTGCGCCACCGAGAGCCGTTTGGAATTTGCGCTTTTGGACGGACTATTACTCCTAGGTGACTTCAAAATCGGCCTTTTATCGTCCGACAAATCGACTGATTTCTTTTTCAAAATTGGTCTAGGGTAATTATTCTCGTCTGCCGAATCGTATTCCAACTTCTTTTGTTTCAAAATGGGTCTAATGTCTTCATCCACCGTTGGCTGATAATTATCGGGCTGATGGACGACCAGTTCGCGTTTTTTCAATATCCCATGGGGTTCTGAGTTGTCATACTGTTCGCTTGTTTTCCGTTTTAGAATGGAATGGAGCTCATTAAAATTAAGCAACGATTCATCATCGTCGCAAGACAGACAACGGTTTTTCAATATTGGTTTTTGTGTTGAATCGTCGTCAAAACTGGCCGAGTGCTTTTTTAGTATACCCTGCCTGTAGGACTTAAGATTAAAATTTTTAAAGGAACTCTGTGTTTGTGGGTCTTCCGGATTTATCACAGGCATTGAACTATCTTCGGTAGGCATTTCGAGAGATTTCCGTTTTAAAATGGATTTGCAATTAAGCTGATTGTCCATACTGTGATGATTATTGATATGTGAAATTCGATCAGTTGAGCTTAATAAATGTTCGAATGGATTAAAAATATAACTACTTACATACAAGTCTGATAAAATATAATTAATGCATTTTGAGCTGAAAAAAAACAAATAAAAATTCACTTAATTTTACGACACATTATTGATTTTTTATGATAATAATAATAATAACAACAACAAACAGGCCGCGCTGCATCGAAGTGCATGAATTAATGAATAACATCTTTGGTTACGATCTTAATGCAACCTTACATGGTTTGAGAGTAACAGATCCCCTCCAGAATTTAATAGACCTTCACAATGATTTACCGTCATCCTATAGTATGAAAGGTACCTAGTAGCGTTTTCCAGTTTTGGTCTATTACACGCTTCATGATTTTAGTGAAATCTAACGATATTCTCAACTCAATTTTCGGAAAACAAAGAAAATACCATTCACACTTAATTTAAAAATATTTTGTAACAAGATCAAAAAATAGGTTTTAGTATTGAATATGAGACATTTTGAGGTGCACTGTTCAGTTAAAATGTTTATAAGTAGTATTAGTCAGTTTATGCATTATATATTTTACCAACACCGACTATAGTTCTAAAGAAAAAACATAAATATTTAATCTTCTAACTTCTTATACAATAAACAGTCATATAGTTTAATATGTATTTGTTCGTTGTACCTACCTATATTTATGAGTTTAAATATATACTTTAAATAGTTTTACTTCAATAAGTAGACAGTAATTTAGTATTTATAAATAAATACGTGACATGCCTTGGTTTTGAAAGGGCATTAAATTAATTTATACATATCTAAATTTATTTTTATTATAAGTTTAAAAATTACCACTTTATGATTAGCTAGCGGAAACAGTATAAGAATCTACAACAGTTTTATTGATAAATATTTCAATTTTAAAATAAGAATGAATTATTCCGTATAGGAAACTTAATTAAATTATGTTTCTGAACCTATAATCAAGAATCCAGATCAATGTTTATTAATTATTAAGTCATAACAGTCGAATAATTTATTTATAACGCATATTTTGTAATCATAAATATTTTATTATTTAACTAATTGATTATTAATATCTTATATAATTGTTTAAAAAATAATTATTAGACGAATATTGTGTCAAAATCAAATTATATAACTACCTACACTTACAAAGAAATTTTTTAAATATATAAATGGATAATTAATTATTAAAAATATTTGATTTAAACAAATTTGTTAGTTAATTTGTTTTATTGTTATTTTGAGATCATATTTCTAAATACCGGATGATAAATATTAATTAATACTTTGTAACTATCTTCCGGGTTCAAAAGAACGATAAAAATTTAAATCCATGATATACGTATATTAATATATTTATGTTATTATTGTTAATATAGTTTATAATAAAATAAATGTATTATAATATAGTCAAAGAAGTTATGTAATAACAATAGTTATGTAAAAGTAATCAATAATCATTATTACCTACTGATCAATAACGACCACAACCTATCCAGTAAATAAAAACAGAACATTAATATGATTTAAATTATCATATTATTTTTATAAACATAATAACTAAAAAGTGAGATATATTTATTTTTTTTAAAACATTTTGTATAATCATCGAATTAAAAACGATTTGCAAATTCACTCTTTTTCTGTACCAACACGCTACAGTCAATGTTATCTGTTGCCTTCAAGAAGTTTTTTTTTTATGAACATAAGAAACCAATAACTGTGTCTTAAATTATTCAAATTAAACTGGTTGGTAAATTTATAAATATAAATGGGTACTTATTTTTAAAAAAAAAAATCTTAAAATAATATTTCTTTTTGATATAAATCTATATACATGATGAATATACTTACATCATAATATGTTGGTGTTTCAAATAAATAATGTTAAGTTACATCTCTGCCATCCTGAAAATTAATCATATAATTATTTTTTAAAATTTGATAAATAATAATGTTATAGTCAATATATTGGGACATAACTAAAATGTTATAGGTGTTAGTAACAAAATACAAATCGTCTTTTCATATAATTCAAAAATAATGTTTAAGCGGGTGCTCAGCCATATGCTTTGTGCTGGGACTATTATAGAAATGTTAATATATGCGTTGTATTGGTTATATAGTATTTAGACTTTTCACTACATTCCTGTCACAAAGATAATTTAAACTTCAAAAATAAGTTTACGCGTTAACTACTTAACATATATAATGTTGTACATATATGTATATAGGTATTACGAAGAAGGAAGCAAGTTGCAAATATCCTTAGGGCGAAATTATATCAAAGAATTATAAAATTCAATCTAGAGAAAGTTGTCACTAAACAATTGTTGATAAAGAAAGTTAACTACCTCATTCGATGATTTAATATATAAAAAAAAAAACTTATAAAAATATACCTAAGAATCATGATTATATTTTTTAGAATTAGACCGTTAACATTAGTCATTACAGGCACAATATAATTTAATAGAGTGAAACAAGAGAGAATATTGTAATAATAATGATTGATACTATATAGACATTCATTTTTATTGGTAATAAGGAATAATAAGAAAAAATATAAAAATCGTTATTATGTGTAATTTAGGTCTGCAGTTCAAACAAAAAAAATCATAATTCATTTTTATTTTACAAAACGACACACCTCCGAGTCTATTGTCAAATGTTTCTTTATTTGGTGGGTCAAGATGAAATTTAATTATTATAACATAGGTACATATTATATTATTGTTTAAACCATACCTGCGTGCTAATTCTCGGTCATTATTTTTCAAACTAAGTATACATTTAGAATGTTTGTTTTGTTTTTTTTTTCGACAAGCTACATATATAGTTATGATAAAGGTATGATGTATGATATTCACAACAGTCGCACACTAAATTATACAGACGGGGAGAGGCATAGCCTGAGAGATGTAAATACAGTGGGAGAGGGGATAAGGAAAAAAACCAACTGTGTAATAATATATAATATACTGAACATATAATATGTTTATGTATAATATGCGTTGTGCAGTTTTTATTTTCTCCCATCGTCTGTATACATTACGTTTTATTTTTTTTTTTTATTACGAAACCGACTAAACGTACATCGCGAGTATACATACGGTATACACAAACATTTGGTTTGCTCCACTAACACCCAATAGTATATGTAATACACTTGCACGTGTTGAATAAATACAATAAAAATAATAAAAATAATAATAATAATAATAATAATAATAATAATAATAATAATAATAATAATAATAGTAATAATAACAACAATAGTAGTAGTAGTAGTAGTAGTAGTAGTAATAGTAGTAGTAGTAGTAGAAAAAAGCAACAAAAAGCTTAAAATATTAATTCAACGACAGGTAGATTTTTGTAATATAATATATATATATAAGAGGTAAGTATACATATAATATTATTGTACAGTCGTTTCACGACAGGCGTCTACAAAGATGTAAAGCTACGAGAAAGATCAACGCAATGAAAGTGCTGTACGCGTTTGAGCTAAAAAAATGGTAAATATATATCGTGATGTACAAGCACACCTCCAGACATCCGGGCACGCGGGACGGATACTCCGCGGACGGCGAAGACGTCGTCGGATCACTGTTCGGGGGTCGTCCGGTCGCGGTCGTCTCGGCGCGGTGCACGTTTTCCACGACGACGATGCTGCTGCTGCGGGTGGTGCCGAATAGGCCTCCGGTCTCGACGGGGCCCGCGGAAAGGCCGACGGTGGCGATCGCGCGGCCACCGTTCGTCGCACTGCGTCGGTCGTCGGTCGCGGGACGGCCTGTAGCACATGCGATCGTCATCACGTCGGACGCTCGGGGGCGTTCCGGCGGCGCGCGCGATCGGTAGTCCGTCATGCGCGCGACCGAGTCGGCCTCCTCCCCCGACTGACGGTCGGTCACTGTGATTGACGGCGGATACGTCATGTGCCCGTACTCCCGCAGGATGAGCTCGCGGAAATTCGGTTGGCTTTTACCGCCGCGGTCGGACGGCAAATCCGTGAGCTGCGCGACCGATGATGGCGCGTTACTCTGATCGCTGGCCGATTCGCGTTTTACCGGCGCCTCTAGTCCGTCACTCGCATGCCGATGCTGACTTTTGGAACGGCGGTGGCGCATTACGACCAAGACTTCGGACGACTTGGCCCGGCCATCGCCGCCGTTCGGACCGTTGTACGTTACTAATGATCGTGACGGGCCGCTGCCGCCGTCGTTCGGCACGGGAGCGCTGCATGTGCGGTTTGTTAAACGTGGTCTAATGTTATTACCATCGCGCTGATGATGCTCGTGCTGCAATAATTTCGTGCAAAAAAAAGACTCACTCAATTGATTGGCTTCGTTCAATGTGAACCCAGACAACATAATCGGTTTATGGTGATTGATTTTAACTACCATCACGTTTTGGCCACCGCCGCCGCCGCCGCCGCCTCCGGTAGGACCGTCCAATAACAATTTCACTCGGCATTTATTATTATCCCGTTCACCGGCACCCGTTTTCCTCACTATCCAATGCGTGTCGTTTTTTATCCTACTATTACGGTCACGTCCGGGAATCAGATAGTCCATGTTCAATCTGTTCCTGTGGATGAACGAAAAGTCGATGCACGCCTTGTACTTGTTGTCTTTTCGGAGCGTCCGGTACGCCAAATCGTCTTCGACAGTGTCCGGCACTTTTCTCGGATGAAACGAAGATTTGTAACGGCCCTCGGGTACCGCGTGCAAATAATCACTGGCAGCCGTGCCGATTATCGGGCCCAAGGGAATTCCAAACGGAGGTTGTCGGTCCGGGATTTTGAGAAAGTTTAGGTGCTGCCGGCGGCTTCTGAACACAACGTCGTCGAGAGTGATGTCGGGTTCTCCGGACGGTTTAATGGTTTTACCCAGATTGTAAACCGTCGGCAAGACTAAGAGAAAACTTCCAGGAACGAAACTTGACCGTTTCGGTTCTTTTTTGTTCAGTCTTCTATAAGCCATGTCGTCGGACACGATATCTGGTACGCCGGAACGTCGTGTCTTGGGTAATAATCTTTTAAAAGTTACGCTATCGAGCTCGTCAGAACTTTCGTAATGCAAGTTCTGATGCAACGTGGGAAGGTCTCGCCGTTCAGCTCTATCCAACAAATCCTCGTCACTCAGTCCCAGGCTATTATAAATGTCTTCTAACTCTTGAAGAGCTTCTTCCACGCTTTGCGTTCTCGGTTCTGAATTTTCGGACTCTGTCGACAAGGTTTCGACATCACATATTCGAATTGGTCGTCTGCTTCGTGGTGGTTCATTTACACAATTATGGTCTTTGTGTTTAATCTCATGTTCGTGGATTTCGTCAGGAATATTATCATCAGAACCTTGAGAAAAATATGTCGAATCTGATTCCCGGGACATGAGCCTATTATTTCTGAAATAATACACTGCTTTTACGTTCGGATCTCTGGGTGGAGGAGGGGGTGGGATCTTTTTGCCGATTATTCTCTTATGATCAACCACCGAAGGGGCACGGTACTTTTGAAGGTAATTAGTTTTATTATGATAACCTCCGATTTCAGACGAGCACCTGAACGGCAAATGTTCTATGACCGGAGATGATTGTTCATTTTCTTCTTTGAAAACTTCTCCGAAGTACGACGATCGATTACTACTAAATCCACAATTTCTATACACGCCAATATCACTGTAACACGCACTTGAGCTAGAGCTGCAAACAGACTGTTGCGATGATTTCCATTCGTTTGATGTCGGTTGACTGATAATATTCGAATACGCGGACGATTTACATGTATATTGTAATGAATTGCATCTTCTTATTTGCCTGGGACTACAAGTATACTGCTGAATAGGGTAAACATCCGACCGTTCTAAAGGGTTGTTTTTTGCCAATTTTTGATTAATTTTTCCATCGTAAGGACCAAAGTCTACACTTTCTTGACTTTTTTTTAATTTCTTTTTTTTTGATAAAATTCCAATCAGTGACCATCGTCTTTGTTTTTTATGATTATTAGTTTCGATCTTCCCATTTGGCACAGGCATGGTTTATTCAGATCTAAAAATGTAAATAATTACTTCATTAAATAATCAATTATATAATAATTAACAATGTATAAAATAAGTAAAACTATGGAAGTTGAAATGTAGGTAGATGCAATTTACATTACAAGCCTATTATATTATCTCCCCCTTTTTAATTTACACATACGCTACTAATTAATGGAACTTCACGTTTCTCACTAAATAATAGAGTTAACTGTTTTAACCTTGAAAATTAAAACATACCGGAAATTCAAGGAAAATGATAATCTTTGAAACAATTATAGAAAAAAAATTTTTATAATTTTAAAACGTTTCCATGATATTTATCTAAGATTAAAACACAACTCTGTAATAATTAAATTCATAATATTATTAAGGAAAGTAAAATCATATATTATCAGATCTTTTAACTAACTGCCTTTTCAAAAAAAATTTATTTATAATCATTAACTATGATTAATTAATTAATTGTATAATAAAATACATATATTTTTTGTTTATTTTGTATTAATACGCATTATCTATAATTTAGATTCTAAATTATCAACATTTCTATAAAAATATTTAGGTCAAATACAATATTGATTTAAAAAAATAAAATTTTAATTTATAGCGAAGAAACTATATAGGTATTACAAAAAAAAAATTCAACAATAATGTAAGCACATTATTTAAAAATCGACATTAAACACTTATGTAGTACAAACAATTAAAATTTAAATATAATATATTAGTTCATATTTGTATTATAATTATTAACTTTATAGTTTTATTAATCAACTGAACGATTTAGTTTATAAAAAAATCATTTTCTTAACTTTATTTTGTCAATGATTAATTTATCAACTCATTGGAAAATCCAAAGTCATATTTTCAATACAGCTTGATCTTTAACAAATGTATTATCAAATTTTCAAAGTAACTAAATTGATTATCACTTTTTAAACTACAAAAAGTAATATTCTGTTTAAAAATAGATACTCAAATAACGTATTTTCTAATTGATAGTTTTTAATTAATTAAGATTTCAGACGATTAACATCAAATTTACAAGTATACGATCATGTAAAATGTTAATGTACATGCAACATCTCAAGTATCTACTACCCAAGGCCAGCGTTAAAGATTTAATATACCTACATTTTATTGTCATCTTACAGGTCAAATAGAGTTTACATTTAGAATAAGACACTTAATGGTGTATTTAATAAAACACAATATGAAACAACTAAAAAATATATTAAAGCTAATACTTAGTTAAGTACTAATATTTATTAACTTGGCTATAGAAAAATGAGAGCCAAAAATATCATTTCGAAAAAATAAAACCCCATAAAATACCCCATACGAATTATATTGCTACACTACATTCATTATAAGGTCATTTATGATTTATGAAAACATGATATTATTAATAATTAATAATAATTAATTTTCATTAGTTTTTATAAAGTTAATTTTGAAAAACTTATTTGCTGTAATATTAAAACTTAAGTTGTTTATTTTCGTGATGCATGCATTATATTATATGGTTTTTATTATGATGAAATAATTCAAAATATTAAGTTTTTCTAAGATTAAATGACTAAATATTCTCAATAACATTATTAAAAGTATTTTTTATCCTTATTTTTCAATTTATTTTATTTAATTCTCAAAGCAAGGTATGTATTTATAAAAAGGCCTATAGGAATTAATTATTTTAAATAATACTATACCTTAGTATCTAATAAATGTAAAATGTATTCACTTTAGCATTGAGTAAATCTGAATGTTAGAAAATAATTATACTTTAAAGTATAATTTTTAGTATAGTTATATAACCAGCTGAACAAACTACTAGCGTCTGCTACGAGCTTAACTATTATGGAAAAATTATTGGCCCAATAGATTTATAGCATATTAAATACGCATCCAACATTAAAAATTTGAAATAACACACAAGTGACAATACTAATGATGACCTCAATAATTGTAGAATCATTGAGTCGGAAATCATAGTAATAAGTTGCAGAGGTATGACACTATTTTTGCTACCAATTTCGAAGTATAATGTGCAAATATGACAAATATTGAAATATGTATTAGTAAAACAAGTCAATGAATGTAAAATCTTACCAAAATCTTGTAATTGACTAGAAGAACACTCTCACAAATATGTATATTAGATTAACTTTCTCTAGGGAAAAAAATTTGAACAGGCTTTACTGCCACAAACGTACAATATAGGCAGTAATATACCGCCAATGAGGTCGACTGCTAAAACAACACTGCGGCATTCATGGTTCTGCCTTGTCCATACCAATATCACTACAAACCCCTTCTACTAACACATCACCTATATGGCAGTAATATTTGACATTGAGCTCACGTAAACACATATTAGGATAGAAAAAATACATGACAAAAATTATGTACTCATTTTATAACAGTACCTATACTTAAACTTATATAATTTAGATTTTAATGATTTATTTTATGAAAAGTTATACTTTATTATAGGCCTTAAAGACTTATTCATCAGTAGAAATTAATAATAGTTTATTTTGCAAAAAATACGGTAAAACTATCTTACAATATTATTATAATTTATTAAATATTCTTTAAAGATTTTGAACTTTTAAAACAAAAATTAATTATTGATAATATTATGCTAACCATTTAATATTTAGTTTTAAATAAGGATTTGTTAACAATATTTCGTATTTTATACTTTTAAGGCTGTTATAAATTATCGCTGGTAAATTAATTTACTTTTGAGAATCAATAAATATTTAACAAGATTAGTTATAACTTATAAACAATGTATAAATACAATTTTACAAAAACAAAATATAAAAAATAGAGCAATAAGTATTCAAATATCAAGAAATCAATAAGCTCAGTGTAATTTTAAATTATTCATACCTTAAATAACATTTGACCCTTGTATACTTGGAAACGGATTAAAACCTTATCATAACTATTTTAAGAGTGGATATCTGTTAAATAAACTTTATGATTTGAAAAATAATCAATGGATACTATATTAGTGATATTACATTTCAAGAAAATGATAACTGTTTATTTATAAACATCAATTTTTCTAATTTAACGAATCAAACACTAAACAATATTCTTTCCAGCATTATAATTAAAAGGAAAACTACATAAATTAGTAAATAAAATAATTTAACTTACCTTATACATACAGAGATGCAGAATGTAATCTACAATTCTTGGAATCCAGCATTTAATTTTAATTTGTTGAAGTACTTGTACTATACATATATGGACAATTATTTAAAAATATTGTATTAACAGCACAATTCTAAAATAAGAACTTTTATAATAAGTACATAAGACAAAATTAAAATAATACAAGTTAACTAAAAATATAATACAAAATATGTTATTGCATATTTCAGGAAAATAATTGATCACAATTCTTAAATACGTTATTCTTAAATAAGTTTAAAACACGCAAAATAAAATATATTTTTATAAAAAAATTTGAAGAAATAGAGTATTTTCAGTATTTTTAATAGTTGTAGTAGAAAAAGAGTTGTTGAATTTATCAGTTATAAGATACAAGTAAATATTGTTTTGTCAATTATAACAACAAATATCTAATTTGCATTATCAAGTATTTAATTTCTACCATAACAACAGTAGCGTATTTACGAGGAGGGAGTCCATGGGGTCCGGACCCCTCCCATTGACTCATATAATATATTAAATTTTGTGTTTCTACATGACAAAACAAATTTTATCATACGATACGAAGGATTTTGTAAACATTTTTCGACACTTAAGTTATCAAAATTTTTAATCAATATATTATGATTTTTTTTAGATTCTGAACGGAGTGATGGAATCTATTGGTTTTAGAATGATGTGTTTTTATTTATTATTTTTTTTTTTTGTGTGTCTGCCATCACGTTTTAGGGCAGTAAAAATGCTTCAATTTTCTCAAACAAGTTAAACAGCAACTTTTATGAAAATAAAGTGAATGTAGATAGTACTTGGGCAAGTCAAAAATCAAACTTTTTCAATACTTTTTAAAAGCGTCACAAAAAACGATAAAAAAATTACGAAAAAACAGGAAATTTTACACAAAACCACATTTTGACAAAATACATTTTTTTTAAAATGCTCTAACTAGTCTAACTCATTAACGAAACACCGCAAACATTTGAAATTTTCACCAAATTTTTATATTGGCTTTTTCTATATACTGATAAGTTTTCAAAGTATTTTGACTTATTTATAAACAATTTAAATTTTCGATTTTTGTAAGTTTTTTTTTAATATCTATAAAATTTATTTGGCTGTCTGAAAACTCTTGAAAATTTAATACAAGGTTTATCTTAAGTTATACTTATCGTAACTAAAAAATATCTAAGATCGTTTTACTCAAATTTTTTTTATGAGCCCATAAATTTCTAATTTGTATAAAATATGTTAAAATCATGCTAATTTGCAAGCTATTTTATAGATAAAAATTCATAAAATTTATTCTGTTTATACTTAAGGTTCAAAATTTTAACATTAGGTTATCGATAAGCTACTCTTCAAAAATCTATAAAAAAATTTCTACCGGACTTAATGTGAAAAATTTTATGATCGTTTTAAATTTAAAATTTTACGAAATTGCATACTATTGCATTATATTTATTTATAAAATACTATATTATAATATACATAACTGTACAGCAGAGCGAGGCCCATCCGGTTCTTTTTTTTTGTTATCAATTTTGTACCAAACAAGGTTGAAAAATATCAAGTTATTGATTATTGAACAAATGCTCTTATAGAAATTAATTAAAGGATAGCGGTTTAAGATGGCCATGGTATTACAAAAAGTTTTCATCGAATTATGAATATGGTATATTTATTTAATAAAGAGCAATTTGGGGGTGTGGGGGCAAAGCCCCCACGGCTTTGTATTCTAAAAATATTCAGGACCCTCTCCATGAAAAATTCCTAAATACACCACTAATAACATATAACAATACCCACATTTAAATTCATAAGTTTAAAGTGAATGAATTTTCCATCAAAATCGATATAAACGAAGGAATAAAAAAATATTACCTTCTATTGTTTTTAATAATACTTATACAAAATTGTAAAAAATCTAATCTACATTATAAAAAACTAATAATAATATAATTAAAATTATGAAAATTCTAATCAGTTTATAATAATTCATTATTATATTACTAGTTAATAATTTATTCACAAATAAAATTCGGAGCAGAATATGTAGAAATTTTAAAATGTTTAAAATCTAGAAAAACCAGCAGGATACAGGTTTGAGTAGATACAGAAATTGATTAAGTGGGACACTGAGGCAGGTATCTTTTTACTTGAATTCAATGATAGTATGATACGTGTTCGAAAAACAATTTTATACCTATCTATGATAATTTGGTAACATATATAGCATAATCACATACACATACTGTAAAAGAGTAAAATGCTCCAAAAAAAAAAAATATGTTACGATTTTTCTCTATAGTAATAATGAAAAATTCATCCAGTATTAAAATTTCAAGTTATCAAAACAATTTTATTCATAAACAGGTACAATAGACTTTAGGCTACAGTAATATTATTAATAATTAGTATTTTTTGAAAGAATTTACTTTTGAAAATTTCAATAGATCAAGAACACAAACACATTTTTACTAAAATTTATACTCATAAAATATGTGTTGTAAAATTCATTTAAAATACTGATGCACAAAATTTTGGTAGATAAAGTTGAAATTCTGACATTTGTTGAGGACGCTGATACCCGCCATCTTAAAAACGTACAACATAGCCAATTAATTGCTTTCAGTAGTTCAATCAATGTTGTGTTGTTAGTATTAATATTCGAGTTAGTGGACCTATTATCAGACTTAAAGAGAAGAACATTATCTATATTTTTAAGGCCACTTTTGCAGCATTTTAATTTTTAAAAGAGATATGAGTTTTATTTAAATTGCAGATATTTTTCATATAATTAATAACTAGCTTAAAAGTTATATCGTAAAATATCACCCAATAAAACACAGAAAATATTCACATCTCGAAATTTGATTATAAGGTTAGTTTACATTAATATAAATTAAGACAAACAACATAACACTTGAACAACTATACTCAAACCGAGTCAAACCTATTATGTTCAATGTTATACGTTAGTGAGACAGACTCAACGCATGCTGGTGTGGTGTCCTCTTAAAACCTACTGATAGAGCAATTTTAAACAACCCTTTTACCAACATTTTTTAGATTCTGAATGGAGTGATGGCATCTATTGGTTTTACAATATTTTGACTTATTTATAGACAATTTAAATTTTCGATTTTTGTAATTTTTTTTTTTTTAAATATCTATAAAATTTATTTGGCTGTCCGAAAACTCTTGAAAATTTAATTCAAGGTTTATCATAAGTTATACTTATTGAAACTAAAAAATATCAAAGATCATTAAAATAATTGTTTTACACTAAAATAGCAAAATCAATTTATTATCTGTTATTACCTAAAACTAAGAATGAATTATTGTGTCTATAAATTATAATTAAATTAATTTTTGTTTTAACATTTTAAACAAAAGTGTTATGGAAGTGAAACTGGTTATATACAATAGAGTGTAATGTGTAACTTTTAAAAATGCAAGGTCGGTTGAAGTTTTGAGAAAATCAAAAGGAAAATTCATTATATAATTAAATATGCTAAAATAATTAATATTTATCTAGTTATTACACAATTTGTAATATAAGGTTAATAACACAATCTTTTATTGACAGGTTAAAGGAAAAGATATATAATACATTATGTAGGTATAATAATAATTCTAAAATAAGGCTAAAATAATATATTATAGTAATTAAATCATTTGTTTAAACATTATTGATTATTATTATAGGTCATTTTTATTAGCTAATTTGAGCATTTATTAAATAACTAATGTTATGTTGAATAATTTAAAAAAATCAATAAAGGTTTCATTATTTCGAAAAATAATTACTTACACTTTTCATTAAATTCTAGATAAAATATATATATATATATATATATATGTATGTTTTTTTTTATTATTTTTAATAGCTTTTAGAGTACAACTATGATTTAGAAAAAAAACGAATCACCCAATAACATAAAATTTTCTGTAGAGAATACACGTTGTACTTACTTATTTAATTGATATTATTTTAATTTATTTATGTTCAAATATTTACTGTTTTTAAACATGAGGAGTCAAAAGTTAATACTTTTGAATATTATTATATCAATATCTAAATGACAAATTGGTATAACCACCGCTTTAATAAATTTTTTTTTTCTATTCTATTGACAGGAATTTAACTATATTTTAATACAAAATCAACCTACAACATTAAATAATTAATGCTAATAAAATGTATAAAAATAAAACTTAAGGAGTTCAATTATTAATTTCAAGCAAAAATTATGATATATTTAAAAAGTAAATTGAAAACAAGTTGTCATGTATAAATCTTTCTTTCATACAGGAAGATGTTTAGATACAACAATATTTTGTTATTTTTACTTTAATATTTTAATAGTAGTTACATTTTAAAATACTATTGACTGGGAAAAATGATTTTTTATAATAAAATTTTATAAATTATCTATATAGAAAAACGAGATGATAAGAATGAAATTATATTTATTTTTCATAGTAAGATTTAACCTAATACATTTTATATTTAAATACAAAATCTATGTACAACTTGAAAGAAAATATTTTCTTTTGAACTTATTTAGTTATTGATAATTATAGTATTGTTACTTACGAGTACACATAAATATGACTTTATTCACAATAAGTTTTTATTGATTTTATACTTAAACAAACAATTTTTAAATAAATATCTATACTTTGTGATTTAAATTTGAAAATAATCGTATCACGCACATGATTTTCACAGAGACTACATAATTAATCTCACCATTATAACTACACCTATTTCCTGTTACTATGTATCCATTAATTTTGGGTATTTTTCAATTAAACTGTCAAATATTTCACATTTGGTAAGTGCATGTGTGTAAGAATGAATAACTAAATGTTATATAGTATTAACTGTAGAAATAATTATATGTGCTTACAGTAGCAACTTGAACATTTATTTCTTGGTTCACATTTAATATGTATACACCACCCACCCTAATGAAACTTTTACTTTTTTTCAAAATATGAATTTGTAGGTTTTTAGTGGATAAATAGTGGGTATTTAATTTGTATACACAGTAAATATATAACCCTATAAATACTTATATTACAAATCAATATATATATGTATATATATATATATATATATATATTACACTTATATTATATTATATTATATATCCCATCCATTCATATTTCTGTGAATCATGTGATTCAAATTCAACTCCTTCGAGCTGCCGCTGCCTGTCTATAAGAAATATAAATAGTGTATAAATATTTCGTCATCTTAAAATAAATGAATTAATATTCTATACAATAATAGATACATTCAAATAATCACTTTTAAAAATTGTTATACTAACATCAATAAAATATAACATGAATGAGAAATCATAAATATTATATTGTAATTAAAAAAATATACTATTGTAACCAAACATTAACACTGTTTTTAATATCATTAATAATACTATTTTCATGTTTTCTAACATTCTTTATTTACAAATGGTTTTATGTATTGGTGTGAATGTTGTTACATAACAAATATAATTATTACAATATAAATTTAATAAATATCTTACTTTGGTATGTGGATTAGATATTGCACTGGATCAATATTTTCAAAAAATATTTAAAATACCTCATAAATATTGTTTATAATGATGTATGCTAAGAAGATTGAAATTTCTGAGGTAGAAAAATGACGAGACAACTTAAAATAAAAAACAAATTAACAAAGTCACATCGGTAGATAGATAGACATGTATTACACTAGTTTTGGAAGAGAAAAAAAAATATTATATTTTACACAAATATTTTAACTAAAACTACTGGGTAGGTCTACGACCTTTGATCCGTGTAAATAAACTAATATCGTAATAGCAGCCAATGCCCAATACGAGATTGCATCAGTGATAAAAGAGGAGGAAAAAATAAGAAACAAAAATAAAAACAATAATATTGTTTGGTAAACCAACCGCAGTGTTATCTATTTGCGTTTCATTATCGCGGACGAGATAAGCCAGTATGACCAGCGGGCGAGAATCAGGCTTTGCGTGGTCGAATCATCGATAAAAATGTTGGTGCGTTCGCGCACGAAACGTTCCACGCCCCTCGTGAGTTGCTGAACGGTGAAAAGAGGCGAATCGGTGACATCCTACCGGACCAAACGCTGCGCATCGTTGCTTACAATACGAGCGAATACGTTGGCTTGAGGTCTACGAGATTTCCAGTGTTTGGGTAATGGCGTTCGGCGACAACAACAACAATATCAAATATATAAATATATACTATTTCGTATTTTATATTTTTATCACTCGCTCGTTTTTATAAAAAACACAATTATAGCTCGTATATATATATATATATATATATATATATATATATAATATCATACCTAATATTCGGTACGGAATCATTTCAACTATTTTCCGCCCTTGATTTTAATTTTTCCGCGAACCGTTTCCTTCGTCTAGTGCGACTCGTCCGCGCGCCGCTGAGTGACAACCAATTCGTCGATTACGTTACGATTCTATCCACGGCATGTGTCATTAAAACTGTGCATTTTCGTACTCATCCCAGATCCCGTCTCATTCGCAAACTGCTACAGCGTCAGCGGCTGGATGGCCGATAACATTTCTGAGTGAAAACCGCTGTGACAGGTAGTTACAACACGGAATTAATTAGCTTAAGGAATTCTTCATTGAAAGTTGAGAGGATTAATCACTATCGAGGCTCTTGTCTTAACATTTACTTCGCATAATGTGATATATGTCGTGCTTGTGGTCATTCCTGTACTTGGTATCATTGCGTACTGATGTTGTTTGTTGTCCGATAATTGATCGAACCATAATTCTCATGGAAAATGTCTGTGATTGCTAGAGCTAAGGTGGTTGTAATTGCTCACTTCATACTTTATTGGTATACACCCTAGTATCTTAAAATATATTTTATGCTGTAGTAAAATATGCTATTATAGTATTACAGTTAATAAAATGTATCAAATAAATGTTATTAATGTATTTAGATTAACAATAGATTATGAGGGTGATAATATTTGGGACGCATAACCGCCGACATAAAATTGTCAATTGGTAGGTTCATTCATTAATAATACTATAATAGATGTATTTTATAAAAGTTACGAACAATTTATAATAGTTTTGTGTTTTAAAGTAGCGTTTCTTAAAGTTTTATATCCGCGGAACCCTTTATGATGTTTACTGTTATCATAGAACACCTATACTTAATTATTTAAATTAAAATTACAGTAATAATAATAATAATAATGTGTGTACTGTATTTCATTCTGAAAATATTTTAACTAATAGTATTAGTTTAAATTTTTCTTGCAACAATGAATCAGGGTTTTACGGAATGCAGTTTAAGAAACGCTGGACTATACCAAATACATTATTATTTAATTTTAATAAAGGTACAAATTTTTTTTTTCGGAAATTATTCACCTCACTAACCGTTACTTACTATAATATTTTGTTACATTTTTTAAAAAAAAAATATCATTTAAGTCTTTCGGAACCCTGAAGTGATGTTTGTGGAACCCAGAGTTCTGCAAAACGTAGTTTAAAAAGTGCTGCTTTAAAGTATATTAACTTCAAATAGTATACAAACTAAGAAATAGCAGAATATTTAAATTATAATTTATATTTTGGAATTTTAAGTATTTTAATGTAACAGAACCTGAACTTTCAATAATAATATTATTAAGTACAATCATTCTTTTTACAAAGTGTAGAAATTCTTCTGAATTGATATTCAATTAATTTCAATTTTCAATTTATCTCTACTTACACTATATTTACACTAAGTTTGTTCGTTTGTTCATACACACTATTTATTTAGAAAAGTATTATATTAGTGTACACTTTTTCACACAGACCCTAGAGTAAATATGTTACCTAATTTTTTGTGTTGGTCATTATCATACATCTTATCATTTAATACTAAATAATTATAATAATAATTTTAATGTAGATTAATTAATCTACACCAAAAATGTTAGTTTTGAACTACCTGATCACACCACCTACACTTGACCAAGACACTACACCAGGTAGGTTAAACTCAAAGTATCAAGTGGGCCAAATATATTGAATACTTTTAATTTAGAGTTAGTGATGTAACATTATTGATGTTTTATACATTTGACTTATTTTATTTATTTTTTTGTATTTTAAAACCTAGAAAATATAAGGATAAAGATGATATCATTTCACATGTTATTTCATATTATCCAGTATACTAAAACCTAAACTTATCAAAAACCAAGATGTGAACATTAATTATAATATTCAATTTGGTTTCATAATAATTTTCTATTTAGATACATAATTAATAATATTGCTTTCATGATAATTGAACAGTGTACCTACCTACTATGTAAATGAAATGGAAAATATTGATGTTTGTAAAATTAAAATTTCCTTCATTGATAGATAGTTTTTACCCACCCAGTCAGTTCTGCTAGGCCAGCATTTTTTAAACTATGTTTATCCCTGGGGTTCCACAGAGATCACAAAACTCAAGTATATTTTTCAAAATTTTCAAGAAAATTAATTTAAAAAATATATTTAAAGACACGTTTATGAAATCAGTGGTAGCTAGTTGGAAGATATGTTAGTCATGCACATTTATAAAATATTATAATAATGTAAACATGAAAAATAATATTAATTAAGATAATTTGTCTAGTGGGAGTTCCTGACAAAAGACAATTCGAAAATTCTTACCATTCAAGCTTTCCAATAAATATCTGTCTTCTCACTTCTGCACCTTGGTACCTATCCAACAATTTTTTTTTTTTTTTAAAGAACTGCAGTATAAACTATTTAGTTTGACAATTGCAGAATTATTACATGTTGTATTATAATATAGGTAATAATAATTAAATAATAATAAAGATAAAGCAGCCATGTGAATGTGTACAACAAATCTTCTTATTGACCTTAACATTTAAACAGTCAGTTAATTAGCTCCCAAACCCTTCATTTTCATGTAAAACCCTCTTGGCATACGGTCATGCCAATACCACTCGTGACTAAAAAAAAAAATGTTAATTAATTTTTTTTATTTAAGATGAAAACATATTGGTATTATGAATTTATGATATACAATGTATTGATGGTAAATTTTTCAATGAAGAAATAAAAATTCTGAAAACGTGAAAGTAAAATTACAACAAGATATGTAGGTATTAGTTTAGGAAAAGTTAGGTAAGGTTAGGTTAGGTTAGGTTTTTTTTTATGTATGTGTACAACGGCTATAATGTGTACACAATTTTGAGTATTGCTCTAATATGTACAAACTTTTGAAATTTTCTTATAAAAAATATTAAATATTTTAAAAAAAATTAAAAAAAATATTCTAAACAAACATGAGTTGCTCACAATTTTAGACAACAGTTTAATGTCATTTACATATTATAGTAAATACAAAATTATTGATAAATTTCATCCTCCCTATGAAATTTAAGAAGAGACCTTGGAAATAATGGATTTACTGCCAAAACTTCAACCTATTCTGATCTCTATCCCACAGAAAGATTTAAAGTTAAACCATGATAGAAGTGGCTTACCAAAACCAAATTTATATAGAGTCTCATTAGGCCTCCATTAAAGGCTTTTGTAAAAAATGTGTATTTCAATATCTTCCAAAACAAAATAGTTTAAAACCATTACATTTGTCGTGGCGTAGCAACCAGGTTTTAACTCATGCTATTCATTGATTAGAATTAAGTAGACTGACAATTGAAATATTGAATACTTCTTAGTTCTATATATAGTCGGCGACCCAAAAACTGGTGGGTGACTACAACAATCCTAACGGATTTTTCAAGATAGTGGTTATTAAACTTTTTGCCGCGCTTTTTCAAATTACGGAAAAAAAGGGGAAAATAATTTGGTATTTAATGCCTGGGTATTTGGATTATTCTTGGGACAGTGCTATAGGACGCAATAGGTGGTTGGAGTAAAATGAGAACCCCTGTCTACTGGCTGGGTATGGGGTACAACGACGGCCACCCGCCAGTTTTCGTGTCGCAAACTATAGTTGTTCGAAAAGCTTATATAGGTGGTTAAAAATCAAAACAGGTCTATAATTTTTTTATACTGGCCTTATCCCCAAGTTGAATGACATGAGTGACAACTAAACTTAAAAATAAAAATAAAACAATATTATTAACAGAACACCTAAACAGTTGTTTAAGTGGAAAACTTGTTAAAGATTTTACATTACACAAGAAAGTATTTAGAATAATACCTAAAGAAAAACAATTTAAATCCAAAAAATGTCATAAGATTACAATATAAGTTATTTAGGTTGTTGTTGTTACCCAAAACATTTACTGAATACTTGTATGCAGTAACGGCTTGAATTTTTTTATGTTTGAAATGTTTGAATCACATGTAAAATTTTTACACCACCCACCCAAAAATGTTTCTCATTCCAAAAAAATTACATACACCTAATAATTTAATTCAGCTACTCAAAACAAAACCATTAGAAAAATAAACATAATTTTCCACTCTTAAATGTAATAATTAGAGCTTTATTACCTTTCCCAACCACGGGACACCCACCCACCCATTATTTTTATGAATCAAATACACCCCTTTCAAGCCACTGCTTGTATCTATTAGCATTTTTGAGACACTCCATAATTTATAAATATTTTTATGAAATTTGTGCTGTTATAAACACTGAAATTTTTAATTAATAGTTAAACCCAGAGTTAAACCTTCCTTATTAAGAAATTTGGTTCTACTACTATATCCTTAATATTTATAAATATAAAATAATCTACTGACATCTTTAATTCAGATTTGTTTTTTTTTTTTTTGAGAGAGAGAGATTATTGGTTCATTAGGTTTCAAGTTTAAAAAGCCAATTAACCATATCTTTCACTCATCCTTATACCTCATCTAACCTAAAAGCCTTGCCTTATTAGGCAATATATTTCATTATCATTTCTCATTTCAGATAAAATGTGCTCGAAAAAGCAACCACCAAGAATCATGGTCTTTAGACCTACATGGAGTGAGTTCCAAAATTTCAGCAATTATATTGAATACATGGAATCTCAAGATGCTCATAGAGCAGGCATTGCTAAAGTAAGTAATCATAATAATATTTACTTTTACCATTTAAAATTGTATTCTTTGCATGATTATTAGCTGCTAAATAGTAAATATTGTTTATTACCTAATATTTTCTTATTTTTAGGTTATACCACCGGCTGAATGGATACCACGAAAAACAAGTTATGACCAAGATGATATTATGAATATAAAAATTCCAGCTCCAATCTGTCAGGTAACAAATTAAATTCTTGATTTTCAATATTTATGTATACTAGGTATGAATACAAATGTTATTGATTTTAGGTTGTACAAGGGAAACAAGGATTATATCAACAACTTAATATACAAAAGAAAGCTATGACAGTTGCAGATTATAAAACTATGGCAGAGTCTGACGAGTATAAGACACCTAATCATTTTGATTATGGTGATCTTGAAAGAAAATATTGGAAAAATATAATTTATAAATCTCCGTTATACGGTGCTGATGTATCAGGTTCTATTACTGATAAAGATGTTGATGTTTGTATTTAATTCTAATATGTAATTAAAGTTTATGTTTACATGTAAAATTACATTAATGTTTTCTTAAATTAAGGTATGGAATATTAACAGACTTGGTACAATATTAGATTATGTAAATGAAGATTATGGTATTAGTATTGAGGGTGTCAATACAGCTTATCTTTATTTTGGTATGTGGAAGACATCTTTTGCTTGGCATACTGAAGACATGGATTTATACAGTATAAACTATATTCATGAAGGTTATCCAAAGACATGGTAACTCAATTTTTATATGATAGTATAAAATATATATCTAATATATTATATATAATATATGTCTAATAATTGTCCATGTGATAACAATGATTCAACATACTTCCGAATAATAACTTAAATTATATACAATCTACCTTTTTATTTTAGGTATGCAATTCCTCCTGAACATGGACGTCGTTTAGAAAGATTAGCGACTGGATTTTTCCCAACCGATGCGGCAACTTGTCCTGCATTTCTTAGACATAAGATGACTGTTATATCTCCTCATATGTTAAAACAGTATTCTATACCATTTAACAAAGTAAGGGATAAATAATATAAATCCAGTTGTCAAACATTTATTTAGCTTTACATTTTAATAAGTTAATTTGAAATTATTATTCTTGAATTAAAGAATTGTATGTACGTATATTGTAATCAAAACCTCAACAATTATTTACGTTACATCCTCTTAGTGAAATCGCTTATTTCATGAAGTTGAAATGTATCCATTTAATTATCACTTTTCTACACTATATGGACAATTTTTCTACTTTTCCATGAAACAGATAAAAATTATTTTATCCACATTGTGAAATATTTGATTTTTAAAATTAACTTTTAATATGTGGTGATTGTATAGTAGAAATATAAAATAAAAATAGAAGTTGTAAAACATAGTTTATATCTTCAACCCATTTGAACATTTTAGGTAGGTATAGAAAAATTATTAATGAACGATATTAATATTAATAATCCTGAATACAGTGTATAAATATGTTATACTATTTATTTATTAGGTATTAAACACTGTTTCTGTTATATATGGAAACTAGCTGAGTTACCAGGCTTCGCACGGGACAGTCTTGGCCGGGCATAGTTTTTAATATTCTCCGGATATTAGCAACATTTTGTTTATATAAATATTGTATTCTATTTTATAATATAATATACAAATATAAGATATTAAATTAAAACTTTGCACAAACGCGCACAATTCAATCGCATTATACTGATGAGTGAATAGTTATGAGCCGATAATCGGCGGGCGTTCGGCGTCTAGTGGATTTTAACACGTTTATCGCATATCGATAAGAAATTTATTATTATTTTTCGATAAAAATTATTTTTATAAATTGAGCTATATATAGTCGGTATTTTCTAAACAATTAAATATAGCCTCAGCACAATTCATATTTACACACCAATAAAATACACACACAAAAAAAGGTCCAGGTAGATGGAAACCCTCGGACCACCGTATTTCCCGTTATCGGTTGACTGCTATTGTTATTATAATATGAATATACAAATTACATATAAAAATTATTTTTATCGATTTCAACCCTATAAATCAAAATTTTGAAAATCAGGCGACACTTAGGAAGGTATCTAGAACAATTCTGTGAAAAATACAACATTCTAGTAACTTCTCATAAAATAATTTTTCCATGATAAATTATGCCGAATACTACTTAGCTACTAAAGAACAACTGATGTAAGACAAAGTATTGTCAACGAGCATAGCTACTATATCAGTAAGCACATTATCTGTGTCTATAATAATTTTAAAATCGATAAATTTTCAAATAAAATTCCCTTGTAAACTGAAAACCCAATTTATACAATGTAGAAATTACAAACGATGTACTTCATAAACTTTTATTTTAATTTTATATTTCTACCACACAATTAAGTACTAAGTACTTAGATAAATTCATAAAAATCTAATGCTAAGCCTAAATAATAATAAAATTTAATACAATTTAGTATAAACTAAATTATTTAATAATCAAAATAAAGAAATAAAATTTCATTTATACTATACTGTTAAATGTCATGTCATGTCATATCATGACATCATATCATAAAATGTACATAAAAATCAAATATTTGACAGTCTTGATAAAATTACTTTTATCTGCTTCATGAAAAAGTCAAAACATTTTCCATATAGCATAGAAAACGTCAAAGTAAATGTCCACTTCATGAAATGACCAATTTCAGTAAGTGGAAGTGACGTATACTAATAATATTCCCATTTTTATTCTACCGACATTTTTTGATTCTTTCATTTTTCTATTACATGTTAAAGGAAATAAAAATGTCTTAGTTTTATTTATGGCCCAAAATATTCTGCTGTATTTTGATATATGTAAAAATAATTTCCATTATGGCCTAGTAAGTAGGTGGCCTAAATAACTGTTTAATTTTTTTTTTTCACTAATGTAAGTGTTGTACAGTGTAATAATAAATTAAGATAGACAATAGACATTTATATAAATATTTTTAATATTTGTTATTTTATAACTTAATTTAAATACTTATATATATATATATATATATATTTTAGATAACTCAGGAAAGAGGTGAATTTATGATAACATTTCCTTATGGATATCATGCTGGGTTTAATCATGGGTTCAATATGGCTGAATCAACTAACTTTGCATCACCACGTTGGGTTGAATATGGGAAACGGGCTTCACAGTGCCGTTGTCGTCAAGATACTGTAAAAATTAGTATGGACACATTTGTCAAACGTATTCAACCTGAAAAATATGAATCATGGCTTCAAGGAAATGATATTGGTCCTCATCCTGAAGATCCATCACGTGTATTCGCTGCACCTTTGCCAAGTGAACGAGACATACTATGCAATAGAAAGTAATTTTGTTTTACATTTTACCAAACCTAATTTTAATTTTTTTTTTTTTTTTATTATTATAGCAATCCAAGTATTCCAAAACTTTACCTAGATGCTGGAAGAAAACGGCACCCAGTATCTCATAAGCTACCGGATTCGGATCTATTTGATGATCAAACCAATAATCAAGCTAAATATCAAGCTAATACAAGTAGAGTTCCTTCTTCAGATGTTAGAGAAATAATACACGAATTAGAATTTGATGATGAACTTAATGACGAACAAAGAGAAGTAATGGAAGATATTTGGCTAAAAGCAGATGAAATGGGTTAGTAATGCGCACTTTTTAGCTGTTAATTTACCAATTCTATCTCATAAGCAGTATTATCATTTTTTTTTTTTTTCTAGATGTTACTGAAGTATCTTATAATAATGTCAGGTCTAGGCATATAAAAAAACATGAAGGAATGGTGGATGATATAGAGCTCACAAGTGATAGTGATTACAGTTATGGATCGGAGAGAAAAAATAGCAAAAAGAAAAGGTCTAAAAAGAAAGAGTCAAAAAAAAGTACTAAATCCAAAAAAAGTAAAAAAACACAACAAAAAAAATCTCTGCCGAAAAAAAATGTTGCATTACCACTTGTTAATCTAAGTGATGAAGACAGTGAAAGTGAAATTGAAAAAGTAATAACTTTATCACCCATAAAAGTGAATACCTTCAGTTCTATAGACAGAGAACATCAATCAGAAGATTCTCAAGTTGAAAAATGTTCAAAAAAGAATGATTCCGATTCCAATGTTATAAAATTAAATAATGATTACTTATTACATATTAAGAAGGATGATTTATATAAAAATACAGATTCAAATTTATTAAAACCAATACCATCAATTAAGTTTGAAACTTCGTGTAACTCATCTCTAACTAATCAATTTAATACAAAACACCAATCTTTTGCTAACCCATCACCGTTAATATTATCTCCAGCTGTAAATATAATACCAATTAAACCTGTGAGACATTATTTGACAGTCGAACAACCAACTCTTGAGCCTATACGAAAAAAAGATGATAACATTAAAGAAGGTATGTTTTTATCACATTGTACAGTTTTCAAAATGTGAATTAGTTATTTACAACTTTCAAGCAATAATTTATATTTTTAAGTGCTATTGCAACATTAAAACTACATGAGAAATTGTTGTATTTATGAAATATATTATTTATATATAATAATATATAATGGTGCAATATGAAGGTACTAACCATTTTACTACACTCTTTTTATCCTACTATATAACATTTAAACATTTTAAAAAGAACTTTATTCCCATTATAAATTCTATTCTTAGTTTAATTTTATTTTTATATATTGAATTAAATGTCAGCAACTCAACTGGTGATATTTAATTTTAAAGTTAAAAATGCGTTTCATGATAATTATTCTTATTGATTTATTAATGATTTTAAATGGTTTTTTTTTTTTCAGTTGTACCAAACAATATAAGTCCTTTGGTTAGCACTAATTGCACAACTTTAACTGAACAACAATATAATATTTTTAGAAGTATGGATGAACCATATTGTTCATTGTGTATGGTATTTAATCGTAAAAAGGTAAGAAAGCAATATTATTAAATTGCAAGTTTGGTTATATATAATTGTCTATGAAAAATTATATGTTAAGACTTGGTCATTGTTAAATCATACCAAATTGTATTGTTTGGTAAATGTTCTAAGACCTTTCTTTTCTTAATGAAAGTCCTTATGAGGTAAAAGGTAAAACAAAAAATTAAAAAATCTGACGAGGACTCACTCTAGTGTACAGTCGGGAGTGGAGTGGAACTCTTTCATAGGATAGGTCATTATAATAAATTTGTTAAATTTGAATGCATTATTATTATATATGAAAAACGATTCTGAATGGAGATAATTTGTTGGTCTAGAATATTGCTAAATAAGGAAATTAAAGCATTTTAACTACTCCAAAACGTGATGACAGACACAAAAAAAATAACACATCATTGTAAAATCAATACATTCATCACTCCCTTTAGAATCTAAAACACTTAAAAAATTGTTGTATCACTCGATTATTATCTTTAAATATAAATAATAATATATAATAGGTAATTGATATTATATATTTTGCATGATTACATTTTAAATATTATTATTTTATTTTTTTACAATTAGTTAACTTTTAATTTGGATTGGCGAAATAAAGCATTATCTGCCATGAAGCCATCGCTACCCAACTTGCCCAAAGCAAGCAGAACAGTTTTCTTTTTTGCAGTTAAGGGTTCAGACAAATCTTCTAAAACCGATCTCATCAGATGTAACAATTGTTATTTAACCGTTCATCAAGTATGTTATGGTATTCATGTTGATACAGTCACATCATGGTTGTGTGATCGCTGTGAAGCAAAGTCATTTATTGCTGTATGTATATAATAAATGTATTAAATTTTTGTTTCTTTTATATGATTATTTAAAAAACTTAATGGTTTGTGAATGTGTAAATTTTATATTTATTTATAGCCATGTGTATACTGTCCATTGAAAGGAGGTGCTTTGAAAAAAACTTCAAGTAATTTATGGGCACATGTTGAATGTCGTCTTTTTGTTCATGGCAGTAGTCCATTAAGTAATTTTCAATTTTCAACTGATTTTTCATCTAACACTAAGGTATTTATTCAGATTCATTTTTACTAAATTAATATTTATTTAAATACATATGTTTTACAGTGTGTGGTATGTAATTTAACTTGTGGTAAAAGTTTCCGCTGCTCCGAAGGAGATTGTGAATCATGGTTTCATATTTCTTGTGCAATATTTGCTGGATTTGAATTTCAAATTGATCGACCCACCAAACGTAAATTCATAATTCATTGCAGTAATCACTGCTATGTCCGAGAAAAAGTAAGTTCTATAAAAAAAAAAAAAAAAAACATGCCTATATGAATTTATTTTTCACTGTAAGCATTTCTGTTCATAGCAAATGGAAATTCGTAAAAATCAAACTGTATGGGCTAAGCATTCACAATATAATAGAATTGCTAAGTGTCAAATTTTAAAAGTTGATAAAATTCCATTATGCATTGTTGAATTCAATGATGGTTCAATATCAGATAATATTGCTCTTAAAGAAATCAAGGTAAAATATAAGTTTTTTCTGTTTAAAATTATTATCTATAAATTCAAATAACACAATATTTTGAAGGAAATTTAAAATTTAATAATTTGACAATGATATTGTATAACAATTAATATTCATTATTTTTATAAAAATGTTTAAATTTATACACTGTAAGTAATACATTGTTATTTATTAAATGTTATTCTTATTATTATTCTTATATTCAGTTATGTTTGAACCAGTGATGGGAAAAATTCAGATTGACCAAAATTTGAGAGACTGAATCTTTGACATTCAAAACCCGTAGTTAGAATTTTACTGTAAATCCAGATTTTGCATTGAATTCAGATTTTGGATTTTAAAATATTAAATTAGTGTTCTTTTATATATTATTTACATTAAATCACACAATACCTTAAAATTTTTTTTTTTAAATAAATTAATATTTTAAACATATTACTTACTTATAGTTTTTAGTATTCAGATACCAACAGTGTTTATAAAACATATTTTTTTGGGGGGGGGGGGGTGCTGCAACCCACTACACCACTTTATATGCCACTGTCATACACTAAGTATTATTATTATAATACAGAAATCTGCAATTATAAACCCAAATCTTGGATATCAAAATCTAAAAATCCGGATTTAATTTCCATCAATAAGTTCAACACGGGTTCTCTTATTTGGGCGGTATTACATTATTTTTTCTCCATTTTAAACAGTTTACTATTCAATATTTTCAAGTACTTACAAATATATAAGATTACCATTTGATTATTGAATTAATTTTTACTTTTCAGAACCATAAAATAAATTATCCACCTATTAACAAAGATATAGAATTGGAATGTGGTGACAAAGGTGTTTTTTTGGGATTAAATTATAAACCTATTTTTACAGTAAGTATAAATAATTATTTGTTTTTGTTTTAAATTGTATTAATAATGTTAATGTGTTTACCAGGTCAAATTCAATGATGGTACATCATGCTGTTTATGCCTTGAAGATATATACAGTGATGATGAATTTGTTATTAAGCGTTTAAAAATACAAGCCAAGCGAGGATTAGCTAAATATCAAAAAGATAATAATTATAATGTTTTATAATTATTTTATAGTTAAAGATATTTAGTATCATTGTTACATATTTCAAATCATATTTTGAATCATCGTTTGGTAAATACTTTTTTAAAATAAGAATTTTACAGTACATACATTATACTTTATACTAAACAAAAATAACACTTTATGGACCTCATAACTTATATTATTCTCATAAAATAATGCTTTGTTAATTTTAATATACAAGTGTTGTTTTTTTTTTTTTTTTTTTTTTTGTTGCCATTTTTAATGTACAATTAAATTTCTAAGTTTAATAGTATATCATTTTAATTATTACTCATTTTACTCATATTATTATTATTATTATTTTTTTTTTTTTTTGTAACTATAGTATAAATTGTTCCTGCTGATATGTTTGTCCTATCAACGTTGTTAATTTAACAATTATTTTTTTTTTTATAATCATACTTAATAACTATATGAAAATATAATTTTTGTTATAAAACAATACAAAAAAAAAAAAATTTATTTTTTCATTGACTAAATAGGCTATAAAAAAACTATTGTATTATGTTGTATAAATGATTATAATTATATTAAAACAAATTTTGTGTTCGTGTTACTTATATTAGTTCAAAACTAGATTACTATAATTTTTAGCATTATTAATGTTGATGCAAATGTACTGTATTTATTTTATTTAATGATACTTTGATTTATACTTCTGTTTAATATTTAAATAGTTTAAGGAAGCATGTGATCTCATGAATAAGATATTTATAATTTGTTAGTTCTACCAGTGTTTATTTAGATCTATTTGTGTGTTTCTCAAGCACTATTGTGGAGATTAAATTGCACTAGATAATTAGCAATATTGTTTATAAATATCATCAATGATCATATTTATTGATTTGTATATAAATAAAACTCAGTATCTATTAGTACTTGTGAATATTCGCAATGCGAGTTTAAAACCATTGAAATTGTCAAATTAATTGTAGATAAAATGTTTGTTTTTTTGTGTTCTATATATTGTAAAATAATATACTTATGTGAAATCAAAATATCTTTTTTTTTTATGATTAATCCGTGGAAACTTAGGCCATTGGATGTAAAATTTGATTGTTAGATATGGGGAGAACTGTCACCCATCTGGGCCTAACAACGCCGGACAGTGCTTAATCGCAGCATCATTCAGCAAATGCAGCTAACCACTACACTACGTCATGCCACAATATCTTATTTATAAACTTGATTAAATGTAATATTTTTCATTTGAGTACTCATTCTTATAAATACCTTGATTTGATACTCACTGATTCAACATATAGATCAGTAACTACTCGCTAAATAGTTGCCACAAATTATTTATTTTTATTAAACGATTACCTATCTTCTTTCTGCTAATGTATATGTGTAAGAGATTTGAAAGTACAAAAATGTTATACCAATGAATCATGAAAATAGGTACCTAACCATTGATTAAAATGATTAAAAGTTCATGTATATTTAATCAATGCTATAACCATATAGGTACTATATGAAAATATTTTATATTTTTACCTGTACTAACCATAAGACTTAAGTATTAGCTAAATGACTAGATAGATAATTGGATATTATTTATGACAGAGAATTCGGCATCAGGGTTATCGCTTTTTCTTATTCATTTATTGTTCATTTGTAATGACTGTTGTTTGTTACCCAGATGTTCCGATAATATCGAAAAAGCATTTTAACAGAATGAATAAATTTTATTTTCTATCTTTTAACAATGAAATTAAATGTATATCTTATTTTTTGCTTCGTAATAATATAATATTTGTAAATTAATACGAGAATATTGTGCGCGAGATATAATATTTTTGTGCATTGCACTATATTGATTGATCAATTTCTAACTGTCCTGGTCTGAACGGTCATTTTTCATGTTCAAAATTAATATAAGAAACACAGTATATTGTGGGCACAGATAACCCTATTGGTTGGCAATGTTGAATATTGAAGCAAATTTATTGTTTAAGTGAAATTGTGACGATTATTAATTTATGCATTTAGCTGAGGAAACAATCAAACAAATAAAAGATTACATCTATAATTATTATTTTTTTTTTATACATATAGACGATGGTAGTATAATAAATATTATTATTTATTATATTCATGTGTATTTTTGATGAGTGATGGGTTGGGAAAGGTGACTAATCGGGAAGTAGGTACCTATCACCTATATATAGCTATCGGCCATCGGACTATACAGACGGAAAAAACCTATACGGTGCTGACTATAATAATATAATGATATACCTATTAATGTATAAAATCTAAGAAAATGTATTAATAAAATCTATTATAATATATGGCTACGAATGTAAGCGACTGCGTTGGTTTTGTCATGCGCTATAGCCTATAACCCACGAATACCATGGGATAGATGCGAATCCTTCCTTCATTAACATTGATCGAAATTATTGTTGTGTATAAAATAGCGTAAAGCAACACATTGTATTAATTTATTTATTATTACATTTTAATATGAAGTTCTCGAGTCTGGCAATACCAGCTGCCGAAAACACATTACGCGTAAAAACTGTGCCTATAAGATTTTTTGAATAGGTAAAAAATGCTAAACGATTCCGATCCAATAATTGTAGTTACACAGATTTCATATAGACATATTATTACTGTCGTATACGCCACGCAAAGGCTTTACGTATAAAACAGATATTTTTCGGTAGACCAATTCCCCGACCTAGAATTAGTAGATGTAGGACCTGTTGTAAAAGATATATTTAATTCTTCTTCTGGTGACCACGAAAACGAGTACTGCGCAGAAGTATTATTAAATAAAATCCCTCAGATTTCACACTCTTACCTCTCTATGAGGTCGTTTTACGCTCGAACAACTGACCACGAAAACGAGTACTGGATGTTCGAGTATGAATTTAATCTACCTGGGCGAGTGTTATTTTATTTTCTTAACTGACCACGAAAACGAG
>JAIPRK010001430.1:0-11191 GCA_025469195.1 Chaitophorus viminalis
TTAAATTTAAATGTATTTAATATAACTATATCATTTCGATTAATCTTGTTGACACCGTCACAAATTCTAACAATTTATTATTAATTGTATAATAAGGTACACTCCATTATCATCCCTTCATCGTTCCAGTGAAAAATATACCGATGTGCCATTAAAGCAAACTTCCGATATGTTGTTCCATTCAACCCTTTACACTTAGAGACTAGAATAATATTATTCTTATTTATTATTGATATAATTTATCTATAAGGCTATCTTTTTGACTATGCGTATCGTCCACTGGGATATTCGTTAATATTTTTAAATAATATATTATAACAGAATAATTTAATCAAGGGGGGGGGCACTGAGAAGTTACCCATATACGGCCATATCTATGCCGTAAGCTATGCCGTAGGTACATTGTTTGGTTTGCTTACGAATAATGTACCAACACAGACCTATTAATAACATGGATTTAACTTAATATAGTAAATTTCATTATAAAATATTACATAATATTGTTGGTGCGTCATATGTCCATGCATGTTCATAAGTGGAAGTAAAATCTTATATTATACAATAATAAATTTAAAAAACGGATGTACCTCGCTTTGTTGTACAGTAGGGGTGGACTGCACCTCATTTATAGGGTAGATCATTATTACAATGGATTTGTTAAATTTGAATGCAATGATAGATATCATTGTATACGAATAATGATTCTGAACAGAGTTAATATGTTTGTTTAAAATGTGTAAAAAATTATATAGTATTTTATATTTAAATTGAATTTTAACGCAATTTCGTAAAATTGTTAATTTCAAACAGTCATAAAATTTTTTCTTTTAAATCCGGTAGAAATTTTTTTATATATTTTTGAAGATTAGCTTATGGACAACTTAGTGTTAAAATGTTGAACCTTAAGTATAAACAGAAAAAATTTTATGAATTTTCAACTACAAAATAACTTACAAATTATCACGATTTTAAAATATTTTATACAAATTTGAACTTTATAGGCTTATAAAAAAAATTTGAGTGAAACGATCTCCGAAATTTTTAAATGATAATAATTTTAACTTATTATAAACCTTGTATTAAATTTTCGAGAGTTTTCGGCAAGCCAATTAAATTTTATAGATATTTAAAAAAAAAAACTTACAAAAATCGAAAATTTAAATTGTCTATAAAAAAGTCAATATATGTCAAAATACTTTGAAAACTTAACCATGTACAGAGAAAACCAATATAAAGACTTAGTAAAAATTTCAAGTTAATACGGTGTTTTGTTTTTGAGTTTGAGCATTTAAAAAAAATGTTTTTCTGTAAAAACGTGAAATTTCCGGATACTTGTCAATTGATCGAAAACAATTGATCGCACGAAAATTGCTTGAAAAATTTTGATTGAAGAAGAATTGTTCTCAATAAACAACTAAAAAATTTCCACCTAGTTATATCGATAATAATTTTATATCGTACATCGACGTAGTGCACTTTGTACTAAGATATAAAGATAATATTAAATTCGACCGCGATAGTAATTTTATATCATGATGCATGCATCCAAGATTATTATTGTTTCAGTATTATAGTGTACCTAAATCAAATACATTTGACTCGTTTAAAATTTTACTATCATGAGTTTAGTGTATATGTAAACAGTGAAAAAAATAAAAGAATGTTAGGATATAAAGGATTTTCACTTACACAAGAAAAAATTTATAGTGAAAAAGTGTATTGGAAATGCTCCGAAAGTAAAAAACTGAAATGCAAAGGTTGATTTCATGTTGTTTACGAAAATATCGTGAAGTTCATCAAACATAATAATCATGTACCAAATGCATCAAAAATGCTTTAAAGTCATTAAAACCAAATTTAAATCCCAAAACTATAATGATTGATTATGAAAAAGCTACTATCAATGCAATTAAATCAGAATTTCTTATTACTAAAGTAAAAGGGTGTTTTTTTCATTTGTCCCAGTGTATGTGGCGTCATGTTCAGGAATTTGGCTTGCAAAAAAAATATACCGTTAAGACCCTGAATTTGCATTGCAATTAAGAATATTACCAGCTTTAGCATTTTTTCCTAAGGATGATGTAATAAGTTCATATAGTGTTTTAATTAAAAGTAAAAGTAATTATTATACAGAAAATGAAGAAATATTAGACCAATTTTTAGACTATTTCGAAAATATTTGGTTAGGCAAATTAGACAGTCGAAGAAGACGAAAACAACCGAAAATTAAAATTGAAACGTGGAACTGTTTTTTGAATAGAAAAATAGATATAGTAACAACAAATAATTCCGTTGAAGGTTTGCATAACTGTTTTATGTCAATCTCAAGTGGAAAATATCCATCAATATGGTGTTTTATTGAAGCTTTAAAGAAAGAATAAAGCATAAATCGAATCAAAATCGAGCAATCTATATGTGGCATAGAACCTTAGAAAAAAAATATCAAGATAGGGCTAAGAGAATTATAAAAATTTGCACTGATTATAAATGATTTATTTATCCTAGATTATCTACGTGGAATGGCCTATAATTGTCAACTGCAAATTTAATTTTTAATTTTACGTTTTTTTTTTAGCAATTTTAATTGACTTCATTTTTAAATGCAATTTAAATAATAATACTACCAATTTTTTTATTTATACTAATTAATTTACTAGTAAATTATTTAGCAATTTTGTTTGATATTTTTTTTTTAAATATAAGATATCAATAAAATAATAATAATATAATTTTTAGTTTTGCGAGCAATTATTTCTCTTCGATCAATTGTCGTTTACGAGTAATTGTATTTCGATCAAAAGTTTTCGAGCAATTTTCATGCGATCAACGGTTTTCGATTAATTAACGGGATACCAAAATTTCCCTTTTTTTTCGTAATTTTTTTATCGTTTTTTTTCGATTTTTTCAAAAAGTATTAAGAAAGTTGAACTTTTGACACGCTTGAGTACCATCTACATTCACTTTCCTTTCAGAAAAGTTGCTGTTTAAAAAAATCGAAGCATTTTTACTGCCCCAAAATATGATGACAGACACAAAAAGAAAAAAAATATATAAATAAAAAAAAAAAACATACATCATTGTAAAATCAATAGATTTCATCACTTCGTTCAGAATAAAAAAGTATCATATTAATTGTATCTATATACTCGCAGCCGTCGTTGTTTTCTAATGAGTTAATTATTATATAGTAAGTATATATGGGTCGATACGAATTTTATAGGTATGATTATATTTCATCGTTAATGCATACACCACGTTCAAATAAGTGATTATAGATATAGTTTCAAAGAATTATTGAAGAACTGAACGGGCCTCGATCAGCTGCACAGTAGGGGGAGGAGTGCACCTCGTTCGTAGGATAGGTCATTGTCATTGTAATGGATTTGTTAAATCTGAATACCTATATATCATATAGATATGATATTTTACAGGATTCCTTTTTTCTCATTTTAGGTAGTTATATTTATAAATTATTAAACATGATGGAAATAAAAAAAGACTATAACATCATTCATCACAATATCTAGTTTAAATTATCATATTATATTAATTCATACAATAATATGTGGACGTCGAGTATTTCAATTAAAATTGTTAAAAATCCCCACAAAATTTATTATTATTTCTCAAATGACATTTGCTGTTTGATTTGATTATCAAGAATCGTGATTTCGATGAATAATTAAGAAAAAAAAAGGAAATCCTGATTGGAAATTTACCAGGTCAATTGTTCTATATTGTAATCATAGTATAGCCAGCTGTATAATAATAAATGAGTAACGGCCGTAATATTTCTTCATTCAACCGTTAACGCAATTCTGATTGGTGGGTTGTAAATCGCTCATAAAAATTGCGAAAATTTAAATATTTAAAGACTTCCAACAACATTAGATTGAGAATATTATACAAAAAGTTATTACAGGTACCGGATAAACTCAGACCGTCTCTATACTTTTATAATATTATAAATTAAATGAATAGGTGGTTCTTTAAGCATTTTAATTCCTATTCTATGTATTTATGATTGTTAACTATAAAAAATACAGACTTTAAAAATTACATTATTATAATTTATAAAATTTTAACTTGAATACTATAAATTACTTTAAATAAATCCCATACAATATAAAATAAAATCTACTGTATAATAGTAAAGTTGACTGACTTACAGCAATTTCAAATTTAAACAAAATAGATGATTTTTGTTACATTTTTCAATTTTCTGTGTTTTATCATTTTTATTTTATTTTTGGTAGCATAGCTGCTATGGTAAAAAGAAATTGATGTAAGTCAGTCAATTTTTGAAATAGGAAAACAGTTTATAAATCAATGTTGCTTAAAAAAAAATTCTGTATTGGAATCTGATATTAAAAATAGTTGTTGCCATTTAAAAAAATTCAACTTTGATTGCGTATGCGCACAATAAAATGATTAAAAATTTGAAAAATATCACAGAATGTGTATTTTTAAATTCTCTAGCTCCCTGAAAAAAACCCATTTCAATCTAAGGTCACTGGACGGAAATATTTCGTGTTACCATTTGAGTGAAATACACTGTATAATGTATAAATTACTATTCAATGCGTTTATAGTAAAAATAAATAGCATTTGTAAACTTTAAACTTGGTTCCCATATATTCTAATTCAATGATCCAAAAATACAAAACAGTCATAGGTACAGTCACAATTATTCAATCACTAACAGTGAATTGCCAATATTGCTATCATGGCATATATTGTAGGAAACGCACGTTATCTTGTATGTATTTCTTAAATCTAATGATTTTATTTATGTTACTTAAGACCAGTGTTGACATATGGGTCTGAGACATGGGCTACTCCAAATTAAGTACAACAAAAAGAAAAGTATTCAGAAAAATATTTGTCCCAGTTCACAGTATGGAAACAGGAACGTACAAAAGAAGACATAATAGTAACTTACAAAACTTATATGGAAAGCCAAATATACTATCGTATAGCAGAAGTAAGAAGATAGAATAGACTGGACATGTTTGGAGGGCAGATGGAAAAACTATAAAACGAGTTACGGAAGGAAAAGTTACGGGGACACGACTATAGGAAGACCCCGCACCAGACGGAAGGACGAAGTAAAAATATACTTAATAATAATACATGAAGATGTGCAAATAGAGGATTTGAATGATAGGGATTGATGGAATGGAATAGTGGTGGCAGAGATGGGCCTACATGATCCGTTAAGCTATTAGTAGAAGAAGAATGATTTTATTTACTGATGAATAATTTTACCTCGATATAATCGATTAATCGATATTATTAGCCGTGCTTAAATGAACGATTATTTCTATTGACGTTTTCCTGGGGATAAACAACCATTATTTTCGAGATCCAGACAGATAGACGTCGAAAAAAAAATGACATTTCATTTAACGACGAAGTTTATTTAAATTTTCAAAAAAAGGCGCGTAAAAAGTATTTCCGATCTATTCTTGTCCATACGCCCCCCCCACCCCATATTGAAATCTTCAATTAGCGCCTGATACGCGCTATAATATACTATACAGTGTCGCCGACGAAATATTATAAAAGAACAACCGCAGCTGTAACGGACCGGCGGCGTGGGTGGCGTGCGACCGCGCGCGCGTTAGACCGTCCGTACGCCGCCGGGCGTTCGCCACGGGGCCGCCGCCGTTCAGTACACCGTGTTCCGCGCGGGGGGAACGGCAGCCAGTTGCAGTGTTTCGCTCCGTCACTATATTCACAGTCATCGTCGACGTCTTTATACACGCACACGCACCGATCGTTTTCCCGGCGGCCAACGGTAAGCCTACCATATATACTACTGCAGGTGAGTGTGTTCCAAGTGGTTTTTCTTGACCACCCCCCCTCCCCCCAATCACCCATAACTATCACCCACCCACCCCGCTCCAATCATCATCTCTCCGTGGTCAATCGATCATCGGACGTGCGTATTATCTATATAAATAACGCGTCATCTGCTACAGGACGTACAAGACATATTATTATGATCCTTATATGTTGGTGAATGCGTTCGTTTGGACATATCCTCGGTGAGTCGACATACGCGCAGCATCAGTGCGTAACACGTGCGGCGATGGATCGGTGATGTACGTTTACGAACCCGGGGAGTGTAGTCCCGAAAACGGCCCACACCTTACCCGCGACTATAATGCGCTCAACCAACACATTGCTTTCGAACGTTTGCCGATTGTAAAGTATTAATTAAGTACGAAATCGTTCGCGCCTCCGTACGAGAACCCGGCCCCGTTTCCATAACGTTTCGTCGTACCGATCAGTTGCGATACACTTTCGTGCGCAACACACACATGTTGTAATATACATTTTACTGTCTTCGACGCCTTCAGTGAAACGATATCGTGATGAGTATATTATCGCCACCGTTGTAACAGCCACCGGTGACACGTCCCTTTCCCGCAGACCTGATCGGAACCTGCGCCGATCCCGGTCCGTTATCCTTTTGGTCCTGCCATCGTCCATTGGTCGATGGGCGGAGCATTGTGGGAGAGACGCGTGCCGACGGTGGTTACGCGCGCCACCAACGCCACTGCTGCCGCTCGAGACGATATAATATTATTATTATTATAATTAAGGTCGGACAACTTTTACAACGTTGTATAAATGAAAACATATGACAAATGTACAATGAAAAACAGAAAAAAAAAATAGAAAATAACTTAAGAATACTAAACTTACGTATTGCCTTAGTTAATACTAAATCGATGATTCACTTGATTTGATATATGTGTTTAAATTGTAAATCTCCCAATTGTATGAAAACCTGTCACCACTGATAATGCGTATAATCAGCAGTTTTCTAGCCGTTGAGGGGGGGATGAGGGACCAACGATATTTTTCCTCGGCACACGTTTACTCCTGATGCATAGGTACCACATTGGGGTCAGAGGCTTTTTTTTCGGTATTTAACAAGTATACCCATTCCCCCAACTGAATATACCAGTTGCCCATAGTGAAATCAACCAATTGCCCAAAACTGAATATACCAGTTGCCCTCACATATAATATTCACGAACGTCGAACTGAGGTTCAAATTATTGTTTCGGCTGCCCATCTAGTGTCCTACTGTTTAGACGACAGTATCATTTTTTCATGATATTTTTACGATGTTTTATTCCAATTAAAACCGGTTACCTACTGTTGTCTATTGTTTGCATTTATGTTTTAAAGACGTTAATTCACAGAGGCTATCGCTGCGACAAATAAAATATGTGGTGTCCCTTTATTGTTTAAATAACCCTATGACGGTCGTTGATCTGTATTACATAAATTGCGATTATCGTACTATATGCAAGTGCAGATTATTTTTTTAATTAAAGTGTTTTTATTTATAACATTATTAGTTATTAGTGTTATTACCATGGTGCATAATGTATAATTATTGGACGGGGCGATGGTTATGCAATATAAATACATGTAGGAATAGCAAGGGGTGGTTTGACAATTTTAGTTGACCGGGGCAAGCCTAAAATATTCCATTCAAATTTGATAAATTTGATATTTCACCTAAAAAAATCAGTGGTCGAGTTATTACTTATTAGCAGGATTTGGAAAAAAACATGGGTTTGGAATATTTTTAATGTACTTGAACTATTTTTTAGGCATTCAACTTTAATTACGAATTTAAAATATATTTATAATTAATAAATATTCATTAATGATGACATGTTAGTAGATTTAAATATGTTTTAAAATGCAAAAAAAAATAAAGCAGGAGTTCCCCGGCACCCGCAGGTTTTGAATAAATTTTAAACAAAATAGTTAAATTTAATATCCAGAAGGTATCTAATTTACGTTATAATTAAAATGAATGAATTTTATGTAAAAATTTAGAGTTTTTTATGTTATTTTAAAATGTAATATAAATAATTGTATGAATGAATACTAGTTTAAATTGTCTAAAAATTGTTCATATATATCAACAATTGTTTTATATCTATTCGTTACTAGTTATAAAAAAGTGAAATTGAGAAAAATTAAAAAAAATGTAATATCATTAAAACATAAACACAATTGTCATTATTAAATTCTTAGTTGATATAGTTTTGTTTTAATATGCAAAAAAAAAAAAATTGCGAAGGGGTTCCCTGGCACCCGCAAGTTTTTGTGTAAATTTTAATAAAATAGTAATAAATTATATTAAGAAAGTTTAGCTAATTTAGGTTGCGATTTGAAAAAATGAAATTTAACGTAATAATTTAAAGTGTTTTTTTAATTAAAATTTAAAATGAAAATCGTACAGAAATTTTTTTTTTCTTACTTTTTTTAAAAAAGTAGAATTTAAGATGATAATTATATTAGATATTATAAACCTCATACAATATTCATTAAGTAATGTGATATACCTAATATATTATGAGTGTGTGAAATTACAATAAACGCTGATTTGGGACGTAAGCTGACGAAAAACTGTTTTTTAGCAACTGCTCCATATAGATACAGACGGATAAAAATATTATAGTTTTTGACTATCAATTATTATTTGACTATCAAGTTTGATTGAGCAAGCAGTAGCGGCTGACCATCATATACAACAGAATAGTCTTGGTTTTTCAAAAGAGCATGTTTTGAATGCCAAGGAGTAGAAGTCTTCGAATAGATGTTCCGACGACGAAGCTCTGAGAAAGGGATGGACGAGCATATACATGACCGACTTCCCTAAGGTCATTAACAGGCAGGTGAACTTACATATATACATAATTGCGTTACTAAATAATACCAACAAATTAAAATATATGGTTGTATATTTTATATTCTTTATACATATTTTTATATTCTATAGATTAGGATGGGGCAGTCATGTCCTACTTAAAATATCAACAGCGCCAAATTCATTGCATATTTCTACATATAGGCCACGTTATTGTACCACATTTTATTCGAATTCACTTTTTATGGAATATCATTAGGTATTGTGGTGACAAGAAATTTTTTTTGTTATATCAAACGTACATCTTTAAATAGAGGACATTGGGATCTTTTACATAACTTTACAAACGGTATGAAAAAATATACAATATTTCTCACTCCATTTGTTCTCGGTTTCAACCGTTAATAAAAATAAATTTTTTTCATATACAAAATAATAATAATAATAATAATAATGAACATTATAAAATTAATAATTAGATATAAATGAATGTATAATACTACGATTTTAATTTCCTATTAATTTTATTTTTTTTTATTTTTTTGTATTGTCTAGAATGTTGAATTTTACAATTTTTATCAATAATTGTTTGATCAATAAATTGTTTTTTTCAATAATTTTATAATAAATATTCAGTAGGTATGAACAGAGGGAAATTAGGAACGAACAAATATACTTATTATTTACGGGAAATTTTAAAAGTATAATTGTTGTTAGCTTACGAGTCGCTGTGCTGCGACACATGCTAATTCTTTTGGTTTTCTTTTTTTTCGAATATTCATATATTTTGTGCTTCAATATTATTTTATTTTTCGTTTAATATATAATTAATATATTCGTTTAATAATCTATGTGTATTTATAGCAATTTTGTATCCCTACACAATCTATGTAATAAGTAGGTCACTTAATAAAATTGTGATAAATACTTATTTTTATAATTTTATTTTGCATGCAAGCAAAAGAGCGTACGGCTCCGCGAACGGTTACCGACATATTGTGAGCTCAATACTCATAATAATAATAACATTTTGGTATGTGTGGATTATGTATTTATGTATCACACACAGGGACCTCACGTGCGGCTCCGCGAACGGTTACCGACGGGTTTGCGTAACAGTGTAACACTGCTCTTATGATTATAATAATGATAACCATGATGTTAAGTCGTACGAGACAATATGTAACGCGACTTTTAGTTGTTTTAATTTTTTTTTTTTTTTTTAATAAACAGTGATTGTTTATCAGATAGCCGATAGCTTCTGTTTAACCATAGCTGGTAGAGATCATCAGCAATACCAAATAAGTTTTATTTTTTCAATTTAATTTCTTGTGTGTCAAATTGAGAAATAAAATTTTTTTTTTTTAACTTGATAGGTCAGAACAGAATGGAATTATGAAAAATATTAAACGAAAATAAAATATAAATAATGTTTATGCTTATTTATATCCAAGTTATTCATTTGCTTTACTTTCTTATCAGTATTTATAAAAATGATTTTTATTAATGTTTAATAAGACACAATATTTTAATTCTAGTAAACTTATTTATTTATTATTATTATTATTATAATTAAGAATTTACCCTTAAGTCTGCATAATTTAATATTTGACAAATTCAAAAAATTTAATTGATTTGATACCTACAGACTACAATCTTATAATATAGAAAATTATAAAATGTTTGAAGATAATCATTACATGTATTATCATGTTATATCGACAATTGTTATATATTTGAGTAAATTTAGCCCATCACCACACTTCATATTTTAATAAATATGTATATTTTTAATAAATATCCAGTAAAATATTTCAAATTTATAATTTAAATTAGAGACAGTTAAATTATTGAAATTTCAGATCTAAATTTATAATCTGTTAACATAAAAATTTGTAAATAGTTTTGAAAAGAATATCAGAATTCAAGTCCTTTACATCAGTTACTTTGTATATACGAGCTATAAGGCAAATTTATTTGTTTCTTTTTAATTTGTTTTTAGTTAAGACAATTCAAAAATGAAGATAAAAAGAAATATGTTAAAGTAAATATAAATATTATAGAAAACCAAATACGCCAAGAACAATGACTTTTAAGAAATATGTAAAATAAACACCATATTTTACTCTATTTGTATTCAATCTCAAAAAAAAAAAAAATGCTTGAGCGTTTGTGTTGAAGAAAATTAAAAGGTTTTGGTAAAAAATAATTTTTTTTATTTAACTTTTTTGTGTGGTCCATGAAAAGAAATATGCAATATACTTGGCTCTGTTGATACGGGCGAATGTAAGATCTTACATGAGGCTTAGCAGATAAAAAATACATACGTTAGTTCCTACAGTGTTGATAAGTGTATACTCATGCTATTATGTTGTGAATAAGGTGTTCATATATTTTAATACTATATAAATAAACTATATTTCATATACATAACGTAATACTCTTTATAATAATGTTTTTCAAAAAAACATAAAAATAGTATATTCAATTTTAGAAAGAAATAGA
>JAIPRK010001430.1:11291-24281 GCA_025469195.1 Chaitophorus viminalis
TTTTCGAAAAAAAAAATCATATAATTTGCATATTTATAAGTTTGAAGAATATTTAGAGAATATTTTAGGGTTTTTTTTAGAACATATAAGCATCATATTTTAAGCTTTTAAGAACCTAAAAATCCGCACTTTAGTGATAAAATACTACTCTCGTAATTTTTTGTTAAATGTCGGTAAATTTTATAAATGATATTACGAAAGATTAGAGTGATGAATGTATTGATTTTACAATGTGAGTTGTGTTTTGAGATTCTGAACGGAGTAAGGAATTTATTGGTTTTACTAAAATGTTTTTTATTTTTTTTGAGTCTGTCATCAGTCATCACGTTTTGAAGTAGAAAAAATACTCCGATTGCCATATACAGCAACTTTTCTAAAAGGAAAGTGATTGTAGATGGTACTTGGGCGAGTCAAAAATTCAACTTTTTCAATACTTTTTAAAAGTGTTGAAAAAAATGATAAAAAAATTATCAAAAACCAAGAAATTTTACGCAAAACCACTTTTTGACACTTTTTCTTTAAAAAAATGTTCTAACTCAAAAACAAAAACCCGCATATACTTGAAATTTTCACAAAACATTTAAATTATCAACACATGGTAAAGCTTTCGAAGTATTTGACATTTTTTAACCTATTTATAAAAAAATTAATTTTTGATTTTTCAACGTTTTTTTTTTTTTTTTTTTAAATAACGATAAAAAAAAAATTAACTGTCTAAAATCTCTTTAAAATTTAATACAAAGTTAACTATAAGTTATACTTATTGCGGCTAAAATAAATTAAAAATTATTCTACTCAAATTTATTTATAAGCTCATAAAGTCCAAATTTATATGATATATGTCAAAATTGCGATAATTCTCATGTTATTTTGTAGATAAAAATGTATAAAAATTTTTCTATTTATACTTAAGGCTTAAAATTTATAAATATAAATCTGAAATAAGTAATACGTTTTGTTTAAAAAATATAATATTATCTATTATATGAATTTAGAAACACATGTCTATGAAACCACGCCATATGCCCGGTTTGAGTAAGGTATACTCAGAATTCGTCTATTGTTATAACTTATAATATTTAATCACAGTAAACATCGACCAATAATCTGCTAGGAAGAATATTCATAAGAAAATATGTAATATTAAGTATTATACTATATTATATTATACTATACTATATTGTACTGCATGATGATTATGATATAACTTAACACAGTTAATAATAAATACAGTATTAACTATATAAAATACAGTGTGTTAAAAAAAAGTATATAAATGAACTAAATAATTTATAAATGTTTGTATTTATTCATACAATAATGTATCTATATAAGACTACAATTTAAATTGTATGAAGATCAAAAGGCTTTCTAATATTTACTTAATGATTACACAATTTCCATAGCAAATTTGCGCAATTGGTGGGGGTCTATATAGTATATATATTTATAGTTCATGTAAAACAAATATCTAAAATGACTCAATAAGGAATGATCATTTTACTTCGAAAATCGATTTGCTATTATTTACTATTTATTTATATGCTGATACTGCAAAGCAGGTGGCCCACATGTATTTATGTATTTTAAATTTTATGGCTTTCCTAGATGAAATACAAATTGATTGTGGGACCATGGGAGTGGGCGGCTGATAGAATTTTCCCCTCCCGTATGTATTTGAATTTTACAGCCACCCGATGGATTGCAAACTTTTTGGCGAGACATGCAATTAGTTGCATAAAAATTGCAAAATTTTGATACCAATTCGAAGTTTGTAGTACCATGTAGGGGGGCCAACTTCACGAACGTATGGGTGGTGCCCTTACCACAAAATACAGTGGTGACTATAGGTTTATTATAGAAAATAGAAATACACTACGTATACTACATAAAAACTTGCAAATTAAAGCGTATTTGACATATTTCATACAAATTTGGACTTTATTGGCTTATAAAAAAAGTAAGGTGGGAGAAGGGTGGGTGTGGGGTACCTTGTATACATTTTTGCTCCTCATCAAATATGAGTTCAACACGCCGCTGCAATGGCCCTAACCGACCGATACAACGCAACACTCGCGACCGAATTAACACACGAACGCGTCGGGAACGATGATGGCGACGCACCGGGTACCGCTGACGGACAAGAACGCACTAGTTAACACGTAATGTAAAAGGTCTGTGGGTATGCCGGCAGTCCGTATCCACGATGAAAACGGCCGACCATATCCATTACCCACGGCATTTGCGACAACGGACACCGGCGGTGGGACGGTCGTCCACACGTGGTTACCGATGTACCATCATATCCGCATTGAACACTTGTTATTGAAAATAAATGGTCAAGACGTTATTTTTTTTCGCAAACAAACAATAATATATACAAAACGTTTTGGTTAAAGAAGTAAGAAAGGAAGTACAAGGAAAACTTTATTGTTTTTTTTTTTTTTTCAATTATACGTGAAAATAACAAAACAATAATAATTAATCATGACCGTAAGTTTTTACTTTTTGAGCGCCCACATTTTGTAGGGAATTTTATTCTTACGATATATGTTATCCATTTTCTATTGTTTTGAACGTTTTAAAAATCGTTTTACTTGGACCAAAATGAACGCTCGCAAGACAAAAAGAATCGGAATTAAGCGTTTCGTATTTTTCGAAAAATATTCGATGGTCATTAATCATTGCGTTGCGCATTGGGGTTTTGCCGAATGTTTGTGTATCGTATGATTTTTAATACAGATCTGTCAAATGGACGCGGGAAATTTGTTGTTGGAATCTTAAACGGAAATAAGGGTATTTTTCTACGTCATAAGTTTACCCTTAAAACATTTTATAAAACGCAGCTTAACTACGTTGCTGTGTTATAAATTAATTTCTTAAAATATTTTTACCATGCATTAAACCATTATATAATATTGTAATGTTATCGTATCATTTATTGTACTCGATTTTGTTTTTGTATTTTAAAATGAAAGATCGATTTGAATTTATTTTAGTCGAACATCACTTAAGTTAAAAAAAATGCGATGTCAAACTGCACTATAGGTTCAAGAAAAATGTTCGAAAAAATTAACTTATCTTTGATTAATGATAATTTTAACAAGGCATAAGTGCATAGAAAAAAGGATATAGTTATGTAATATAATAAGAATAATACCTTCATATATGTATATATATATATATATATTATATAATATAAGAATATTTCTGTCGAAAAATTTTAAAATTGTTTTCCAAGTAATTATTTCTTATTTTATAAAATACATTAAAATTTTCACCAAAGGTCCAGAGGCCAGATAAGTAGTCTAAAATATAATTTTATTCATCATAAGGGTAAATATCTGCACTTTTTTTTACCCAAGTATATTTCTATATCATTAGATGTATTTGACTCAATTGTAGTTAGACAATCTCAATTTAGGTATAAGAAGAGCAATTTTACTATTCTCATTTTATATCATGATAGGTAAATTTTGGTGTTCGTCGATGATAAGATAAAATTTTGTATGTAATCCTTGTAATGTATAATGGTAGTAAGTTAGCACGTACGCATATTATTGAATAGTCAGTATAATATTATAAAGAAGGCTGTTGTTCAGATTTTTGTCGAGCAAAAGTATCAGCGCCGCGTCGTTGCCTTCGATGCAGAGGTAATAAATTGTAATAAATAATCTAGTTATAGCCTATAGCTTTGTATTAAAATGTTCACATGCGTATTTATTTCAATAATATTATTGTACAAAATAAAAAGGAAATAAAAGGACTTTTCTCAAACACGCCTGGTTTTGTGTTTTCATATGTTAGCACATAACAAGAAAGTCAGTGCGTATTCTATTTGCGCGAATATTTGGTTCGTGAATGTAGGCATGGAACAGGTGAGTCGATTTTATAAGTATTGTCTTGTATTTTTCCATCGCGGTGGATAAGGCTTCATAGTAGTGACTATATATAGTGTTGTTTCACGATTACGGATGATTCGGTTAAAGTATATAACAGAATTATTTTGTCTGTATCCGTAGAACGAACTCGGCCTAGCTTTCGAGAACTTTTTACTCAGATTAACATTATTTAGTATACCTACTCATTCGTTCGTTTCAACGACTTTTGAAAATCTAAAAATGATCAGTCTATGTGCAAAGCCTTCGAATACATGACATCAGTTATATGTTTTTGGGTTTTTATACATAAAAATAATCTCATCTACAAAGGAGCATAAAAAAAAAAAAATGGTTTATAATTTTAAAATCATTTAAAAATTATATTTAAAATTAAAAATTTGGTTTTTAAACAAAACCTTGTAGAGAACACCTTGTATCCTCGTTGTGTCCGTCCGTTGCAGGTTATTATAGTACACGGTTACTACATTAAGTCATGTTCATACAAACGTGATGCAGTATTAAAAATAGTCAAAATATGAAAAATTTATAACATAGATTTACAGTAGCCAATAATGATAAATAGTTACTGGAATAAAAATACTTATTTACAAATTAAGATTAGATTGATGGCGTTTAATTTAGTTTCTATAAAAATGTTAAAATATGTTAAAATACTTCACTTAAGTATATTGGTACCGGAAATTCGGTAAACTTGGAAAATAGTTCATCGTTTTTGTAACTTGTTTTTTTTTTTCAATTGATTGTGTGTATTAAAAGATAAATAATATAATAAACTCGATTGAATAATGAAAACCTATTGTGGCGCATATTTACAAATTGCATTGTTGGTGGAAAATATTCCAGATAATGTGCACAAAAGTAGCTGTGATAACAATATTATAATTATGTGTCGACAAGCGAGCAAGTCGCCGATAACCAAAGTAATAGTAGGCATATGATGCAGAAATATTCTACGTTACGCCTTTCAATATTCTACTATGCCGCCACCGCGGGAAGTTTTTCACAGACAGAGAATGCTGTGAAATCGGACAACTCTACGGTACATTCGTTTTACCGAAAGTCGTTATCGTGGATTTCTGCTTGCGATAATAGCCATTATTTTCGTTTTACATATTTTATTTTAAATAATATCTACGTCATTGTGTGAATTAAGAATAACTGTTTGTGCTTCGTTCTGTTGTTTTAAACTTGACTACGCGTTTTATTGTTGTATATAATATAGTGTCATGTGGTTTTGTTTGAACTGCATAGCCTTCAACGCCGCCGTGGCTCAAAATGATCACGATGGCATGATAGTTGTACGTGTACCATGAGATAAAATTAATTTATAAACTTTCCGAGATTCTTATAATCTGATTGGTATTATTTTCGATGTCGACTTTAGTCTGCAACGGTCACTGATTTCGAAACGTTATACAATGGGTTCAGGTGATGAATACCGGGGAAAAAATTGGGACTAGAAAGCATCATAAAACAGTCTGTTATCATGAAAAATACAACAATCATATACCTAGTAAATGATTATAATAAAAGTATTCTCATACATTTATATAAATATCTAATACGGTATTGGTGTACTGTGAATTTAATTGATATAGGTAATTTAAATGTTTCTAGTATTTTCGTCTTATTATTGTATGTATAGTTATTTAATTACTACTTGCATAATATAATAATATATAATATATTATAAATACTCCAAGTTATTTACTTCCAACTCATTTCTCGGGAAGGCTAAAACGACAATGTCCAAGCGACTTTTTCCAACTTTTACTGTAGTAATTACTAATTTATAATGTTAATATATTTATTTATAGTATCAACCATGGACAACGCCTTCAACTTATGTCCATCATCACCAATTATGTACACACCGCTCACTTTCTTATTTATTAACCTATTTATTACGGAAAAAATTGTTGATTTATCTAAAATAGATTAATTATTAAAACTTTTTTTCTACAAATATTATGATCGTAAATACGCTGACTGCATTAGTGTTGTTACCCTTAATTTTTGGATTTATAATTTCATGCATCTCAACACTTTAAGAACGTTTAACAAGCTATTATAAAAGATGCGGATACCGACCTTCAAGGGAGTCAGATGGAAAACATTCAGATCTACTTATTATACTATCAACAACGTGACAAAACAATACAGGACAATGAAAAATAAATTTAGACGCGACCATGTTAACAACCGGAAAGATCTAAATAAGTTTAAAAACTTCTTTGATTGCGAATAAAAGGAAATTAAATGAACTAGTAACGTGTCGGCTCTCAATTACTGAATACGCTCGTATAAAATATTAATTGACAACGCAGAAATTGTCTCTGCACTTGGCTAGAACTTTTGCGTTTATTTTCCGTGTTCCGTGAGCCTAAAATATATAAATATAAAAAAAATTAGCTCCATAGATGTTAAACGGCGGTTGCTTTATTAACATTTAAAATAAAATATACTTTTTTACCGTCACTATATAAAATATGCTAGTTACTGAACATGAAGTTATTTCAATTTTATTTAATTTTTTAATTACTATAAGCCCTCATATATTTGTATCGCGTGTAATAAAATAGTAACTACCGAAGAAATAAAAATTCAAATTTATAATCCGACCAAATCAAGTGAACGCACACCACAGAATAATAATTATCGAATTTACGGCTAACTAAAATATGATTAGTCTTTCATTTACATCTATTTTAAAGTTTAAATATTGTTATCTAATTTTATTAAAAAAAAACGATGGTTTATTTATAAAAGTATATAATAATACATTTAAGATTTTTTTGAAAGTATATTTTTATCAAATCCTAGCGGATATATATATATATATCATTTAAATTGTAGGAATTAATGCATGTATAAAAATGAAAAATTATTGATAACAACATTCAAGGGCTAATTTGACGTCTATTTGTTAAAATCAGTTGTCTACGTTCATACCACACATTTTATAGTCCATCCTTATATCTTATAAGGTTAGTCCTAGTAAGTTCCAACTTATAAGTTATAAGTTGCAATGTACTAGATCTGGTTTATTTGACTATATATTATATATATCATTTATAGCATCTGTCGACTAAGTCAGATATTTCTATAATCCATTAAAAGAATACCTAATCCGTAGTGAGCAGTTCAATGACTTTTGATGATGTTAAATTAAGAATGTATCATAGAATAAATTGTAATTACAAACGATCGAAAAATGCTGACTATGTAAAGGATGGAAAAAGAAAAAAAAATGACCAGCTAATTATTTGAAATAAGAGAATCCATAATCAAACCATTGGCCATCGAGTGGTAACTGTGTACAGTGTTTTTAGATTAACTGGCGTTCATTAATCGCACATTAAATGCAATACTCCGATTGAATACGAGTGAAATATGTAAATCATTGCGTTACTAGAACGTTTCACGTAATAATACCTTTGTTTTTGCCTTTGCTCGTAGTGCCTGAAGGAAAATCGTGTTTAATCATTTAACTTGCAAATTTAATAATAATAATAATACCTAATATAAAGCGTAATGACAGTCTTCCGTAATCCGAATCAGCAGTTTCTCGTCGTCGCATAATTTCCTTTTCGTTACACGCCTACGGGTGCAGTTATCAAAAACGTTCAATTGATTTTTCGTACATTAAAATATAATATCATAGTTATTATCACTGACTAATCTCTACACATGCCATTTGTGGACTGTGAATTGTGAACTGCTACACTTCTACAGTATCATATTTTAGGTGATTATCATTTTCTAGTACTTCAAACTCGCCGATAACTTGTTATGGATATGGAGTACGAAAGAATGAGATTTTTGGTTCGGATCGACAAAATATAATAAATCGAAAACGGTTTACCAACCAAGATCTTGAAAATATCGTGGTAAAACATTTGCTAAGCTTTTTTGATGAAAAATTCGGATGTGCAGATTTTCGTTTATTGTAAATTGTAATCATATACCCTTTGTACTTCAGAGTACTCAGACATAAGGTTATATATATCATTATTTTTCCATGTTTTACAGCTATTTAATATTATAATATTAATAATCAATAATGGCAATAGTCGGAAGTTACTTACCTTGTATTATAAAATACATTTCTTGCTTCTTTTAAAATTTTAAAAAAACCTATGTAGGCTAGCTATTGGTGAAATTATTAAATTCTACAAAAAAAAAAAGATTGTTTTGAAAGGTATCTTGTTGCAATTTATAAAACATTTTATTGAGGGTATATAATAATGTTATATGGACTTGGGTACATTTAAACGATAAGTTATATTTATCTATTTATAAGGGTTTTCAATACGAGTCTGTAATTTACATAAGAGCGTACGATTGTTATCGTTTATAATAAATTTTACAAGTTGTCTGGAAAAAAAAGTCGTTACATTTTTACTGTCTACGAAAAATAAAGGATTTTTATTCCAAAGCATATTATGACAATCGTTTTGCAGCTTATTTTATTACCGAAACTGTAAGATGTAAAAATAAACAAGTCTGCGGCATAAATATGAACTACGGATAATGTTTTACGATGATGTAAATGATATTCAAAATGATCATAACATATGAATAGTGGATTCAATTAATTTTTAACCATCTTATGTAGGTATGAAAAATTAGATTTATCAATACAATAACATTATATTATTATCTGTTAAAGAACAAATACTTAAAACACATCCGAATGATTATTCCTAGCATATTATACGAATGCAGCTGCAGCGTCCATAATATCTTGCGATTTGAGAAACATTTAAATATTTATTATTCGGTGGCATTATTTTAATAAGCTTATTTGGTTTCAGAGCCCGTGGTAATATTATGGACAAGACGTGTCGGTGGTGGACAAGCGCTACGATGATACTACTTCTGGCCATGCTATCTTCGTCGGCAACGGGTTTAGACACTTGGCGCAAGCCCGGCTGCCACAAAGTAGGTGAGTATCTGCATTTACCGCATAATTCACACGTTCCGATTACCTATAGTACTTTGTTTATACGTAAACTATTATTTTCAAGTTTTTAATTTTTAATTTTAATTTTCGATTATCGTCGTGTATACGGTTCGCAGTAAATCGCTTGTGTTAATTTGCTTACGTAATTTAGTATTTTTTTACGATTTTATGGTTTAAATTGCATTAATAATCAATTAGTATGTAATTGGATATTCAATTAAACATCTCTAAATTAAGTCTTAGTCATATGCCATATCATAACTGAATTTTATGTTGTCACTGCAACTGCGATTTATTATGATGTATTTTTAGTTGAATCTAGTTTAGAATATATATTTAGAATAATTCAATCATTCAAGATCCTACACCGAAATAATTTAATGATTAAAATAAGGAAAGTTCAATGCATATACTCCCCGTTACTCTGGACTTAACAAATGTAATTTTTGACTGAATCACGATTTTAACACACTACTTAATCTTATCCTTAAATATTTATGTATTAGCTTTCCGCTTTGTATAAATTTCGATTCCTCATCTGTCTGGTATTTTATTTTTTATAATACGATACAGAAGAGTTCGCTGTCGTTATTTTTCCATTAAAAATTAATGCAATCCATTATAACTCTTACATTGTAATACAAGTCGATTTTAGTTATTTAACTTATTTCATTAAAGAAGGTAAAAAAAGTGGCTCACTTTTAATCCTATGTTTTCGTATTCATAAATGTATACTTACACAATATATAATATATTAACCAAACAAAGTCTTTTCTATGATCACGCGTAATAAAATATAACATTCAGTATTGATTCGGGTAAGAGCCTGCTGGACTTCTATGCATAATTAATAATTGTCTGACATTTATGGAATAATGGTCATAATAATATATAAGGATATAGATTTAATATTTTGTAAATAGGAAAAATAACCTTGAATATGTTATCACGTGATACAACTATAGAATATGTGTTATGAACGCGGTGCTGCAGTTATGTAATGCGTACTGCTGTATACGAACGCGTAATAAATAACATATTATACTGACATGTTCCCGAAATGGAGGCACTTCATCCGTGAAATCTCGAATAGTTCACGGGGAGGGGGGGGGTATCGGTTTCACTTACGTTGTCTCCGCACAGTATTTCGCTATACGTCATCACACTGTCAGGGACACTGTGATGGGTTTCCGCGCATTCCATGACGTATTTTTCAGTTCTTTTCAAAATATGGCGTCTAATAATCCTTCAATCGGTTCTACATGGTCGTTTATCACGCCGCCATGATTGTCATCCGTTTCCGCGGTCGATGCCTAATGAGTTCACTTTTGCGTGGAGAGAGACAGAGTTTTCGTCTTAGTGGTTTCAATTTTTTTTTCTTCCATATTTTTCCCTTCCGTAAACATCTTTCGAACGACACGTTTTTCGTTCCACTCCTGCACCGTCTGCGAAAGTCTCTCAGTTGAACGATTCGCACGCCATTCACGTATTTTCAAACGTCTAAGGAGTCTTATACGTTGACACAGTGGCGCCACGGGAGCAGTCAACTTACGTTCGTCCGCGATTTTTCTTCTTATCGTTCACGTCGTTGGTCTGAAAACAATTATAAAATACAAAAGGAGTTTTTTTATTTCGGTTTTTTTTTTTTCGTTTTTGTTTAAATTATGCATTAAGTTATGCATTATGTGTCCTATAAGATTTTATCATTTCAAGTCGATATCAACTTATGATTTTTAAATAAGAGAACAATTTTTTCACGGAAATGACTATTCGGATGATTTTTCTAAAACTGTAGTTGTGACACATTCTAAATTTGGACCTATTATGCTTTTGGAACCATTCAAATTTGAAATTTCTGATGAAAAGTATAAAATAGTTAGAATATTGATAATTTTCTTTTTTCGTTGTAACTTTAAGAACATATAAATAATAAATAATAAATAGAATAAAATACATTAATACATAACTTAGTATGTGTGTGTGTATGCACACAATATAGGTATTATATTTGTGTAGATAAATTAATATTGATATATTACACTGGTTATTGGTCAGTTTCATTATTTTCTCTTCTGGCCTATGCCAGTAATATAAATTCTTAATTTTTTTGCACTTTAAAGACTTATACAGTTTGAAATAGGAAAAATTTCAAAAGTATTGATCCAAATATTGATCATAAGTTACATCAAAAATTCCAAAAATATTAACTGAATAATTATTTATTGTTTAACAAAAAAAAAAAATAGTGTTCTTACAATTATTCTTCTTGAAAAACAAGATTTGATATATTGTCACAAGATACTAGGAGTATAAAAATATATTAAACTAGCATTTGAAAAATGCACGATTTAAGCATAAAAATATGTGAGTGAGCTTAAAAATGCACTCTGTATACAGCGTGTTGTATCATCAAATGTAATAAATCCACGCACACAGCCATGCATATATTATTTAATTTCACAATAATTTATGATTTATTTTTACGTAACAGACGATGATGAATAATGAATTTCATTTGATATATTACATTAATAGTTATGAGTTATTATACAAGTAATAATAATGGAACACGTATTTGGTATTTAATTAAAGAAATAAAATCTGACAACTGACGTTTTAGATATATAAATAATATTTTTTTGATCCTGGTAGGAAATCAAGACTCGGGACCTCCCTCCCTCACCTCCTCCAAAAAAAAATTCGTAAGATCTGTAACAGAGATGTGACCGTAAATATATAAAAAAGTAGTAAAAATAATTATAATAAAAGAAACAAAGATACAACACTGTACAGATATGGGTATAAAATAATAATAATAATGCAATAATATATATAATATTAGGTATACAACAATTGCAGATGTGAACTATCTGATGATGAGGCGGCTGAGCTTCGCTGCTCTGACCAGTTCACATGATCGCAAGCATAACGACAGCGGCGCTAACTTCGAAGAGTTCAGAACTCGTAAAGAGTTTATTTAATTTAATTTTTTTTCCATTATTTTTCGTTGACTTACAATTTCATACTAATATGACGTACGTGAATCTATATATTAAATCAATCTGCTCTTCATTACGGGTACGAGCTTAATTCATTTTTTAAACCAACAACTACAATCGCGCTTTTAGCATCCTCGTTGAAATCCCTGCAAGACATTACAGATGTAGTGCACCATCAAGTATGGCCGTGATGGTGTATATTTTTTTCGTTTTACCATACTTGCGGTCAATTTTGTACCAGACCGAAACGCGATTTAAATTTTAAATAGGTATTGTTTTGTAAAAATAAATGTAGTGATAGATAAAATTACGTCTTTATGGCTCCATTGGACGTAGTACTATACTATTTATGACTATAATTTATACTCGACCGAAAAATAGCGTTTGCATACAAATCGACATTCTTTATTTATACTGACGAACAACGCCACTATACCTCCAACAAATTCAGTGCGGTAGTAGCGGTGTGAATTTAAGGGATTGAAATAGTGGTTTTTCTTCCGTTCTAAAAAAAGCGCATGATGATAATATTATAGAATTGACATATTGAGATATTAATAACATTTTTTTTTTGCGTGAGGTTGACTTTTTCACATTTGTTTGTACACTCGAAACAATGGTTAAAAATTGAAAATTTTACCTCGAAAAAAAATAAAAAAAAAATACCAGATAAAAATGGTATAAGTGCAATTCAATCACAAGCAAATTTCACGGCGAATATTCAAATTAATTTGTATTATTATATATTGTCGTGTATACCATCGACCGATCTATCTGCATAAACTCAACTCCATACACTGACAGTCAGGAAATGATGGTTTCGGTTCCCGGACGATGTTATATAACATATTATATGCTGTTTACTAAAATATTAGCTGTTAGTAAGCATTTATTCGAATATTTAGTTGTTCATCCGATTATAAAATTAAATGCGGTTCAATATTGAGTTTCAGCTAGCTCTGGTTTCTCTATTGTTGTAAAATATATATACCACTCTAATAATTTTGTCAAATAAGCTAATATTATATATAAAAGAAACATTTGTAAATATATAAAAGTATTATATAACATATCTAACGTAAGCATATTAATTTTCTGTTTAAAATTAAATTAAATTATAATC